>PVHP010023235.1:0-27522 GCA_004024765.1 Zapus hudsonius
AGTCCTCCCCAGGTGAGTTAGAGGGACAGCTGATTGGTTCATATCTGACTAATCAGTTTTAGCACATAGGTTGTAGCTCTAACTAAACACCTCCCATTCAAGGGGAGGGGCTGGAAGGGGAGGGGTGGTCCCTACACACACCTGACTGTCACATTCCTATCATAAGATAATGTGAACCATAGTCCTCACGCACTTCTGAGTGGCTACCTTATATCTAAAAGTAACCAAATTTCCTCGGTTATCTAGGCCAGACTGAGGCATCCCTCCCCACCCTCATCTATGCCTCCCAGCTCACTGGAAATTTTAAAATACAACAGCATTCCACACTTCAAAGTCCCTATGGTCCCGAGCTGAGACAAGAACAGCTATGCCCAAATGTTGACCAGAGCAGCTTAATCTTATATACTACTTTCTTCTACCTAAATTGAAAGCTCGCATCAGCACCCAGAAGACTGACTTTGGGGTCGGATTGGGAGGGTCACTGGTTCTCTGTCTGTACCTCTTTCTAGCATAGCCACATTGAATAAATCTCTCAGATTTTAATCATTACATGTTTCATTAATGGACAAACTAGGGCCAATGGCAAGTCTAGCCTGCTACAGCCCAGGTTCTTACATTAAATTCAGGTAAGAGCTCAGTGGTTAAAGGTGATTGCTTGTAAGGCCTGAGGATCTGAGTTTGATTCCTCAGTACCCACATAAAACTAGATGCACAATGTGGCACATGTATCTGGAGTTCATTGTAGTGGCAGAGGTCCTGGAACACCCATTCTCCCCCCCCCTCGTAAATAAATTTTAAAACGTTTAATGAAATGACAATAAAAGCTTAAATAAGAAACTCATCTTGAAGCATGAGGATTCTCACACCAGTGCATAGTTGCCTAGGTCCTCGAGGGAACGACTTTGTGTGTTACCTTGGACTTTTTTGAGCTTGTTCATTTGCAAGGTTTTATGAACAAATTCCCTAAGGTAACTTGACTGACACATTTTTATACCTGGAGGGAACATGACACACTTCCTCTTACTCTAAAGGCCTTTTTTAATGGATCAAGGGCAAATGGGAATCCTTAGAGATCTAAAACTAGATCTTTATCAAATGATAGAGCTGAAATGGAAAAACTGAGCAGCAGTTAAAGGCACTTGCTTGCAAAGCCTTATGTATAGCCCAGGCTGCCCTCGAACTCCTGATCTTCCTGCTTCCACCTCTTCATCAATATCCTACCAGCATACACCACCACAACTGGCTTGCAAAGCCTTATGACCTGAGTTTGATTTCCCAGTACCCATGTAAAGCCAGATGCACAGGGTGGCATATGCATTGGAGTTCTTTTGCGGTAGCAAAAGGCCTTGGTGCATCCATTCTCTCTCTCTCTCTCTCTCTCTCTCTCTCTCTCTCTCTCTCTCTCTCTCTTTCTCTTTCTCTTTCTCTCTATCATTCTTTCTCCAAATACATACATGAATTAAATTAATTTTAATAAAAAGATTTCAGAGTTGGAGAGATGGTTTAGAAGTTAAAAGTGCTTGCTTGCAAAGCCTGCCTGTCTGAGTTCAATTTCTCAGCTCTCCATGTAAACCTGGACAAGCATTCATTTGCAATTGCAAGTGGCCTTGATATACCTATACATGTGCCCACACATGCAAACAGATAATTTTTTTAAGTCAGAGATTTTTAAGATATTGATGTAGTTTTCATAGGAAGAAGTATAAACAGACCTGGAAAAGAAATGTTTTTTTTTTTTCTCTTGGCTCTCTTTTTTGCTTGAAACCAACATTCTGTGGCTACTACCCTCTCCCTCACATGATAGGGGAAGACTGTGCCTGGGAATATCCAGGTAAGAAGGACGGAAAGTTAATAAAAAGACACAAATCAGGCGTAGAGCCAGAGATACAGAATGACTTGTGTAGGGAAAGGCTTCTCTCGCTTGTTCTTCTGGGGAGAGGCACCACACAGGGGACTGATTGGCTTTGCTGTCTAGCTGGTATTAAAGATGAATTCACCTAGACAGCTTCCCATTCATTTCTTCCTGGAGACTCCACAGGGCCTAATTTAATGATAGCAATGGTTTGATGCCTATCACATACCGAACTGACTAGCAACACATGGGACTGGTATAATGATCCCCTTTCTGTGAAATAAGGAAAACAAAGATGGTAAACAAATGCTCATTTACTTAAGGTCACAAATCTAATTAGTCATGAACAAATGTCAGCATTGTCACTCATAATAATTTAATAATCATGTGACTTCAACATGAACTTTAATTTTCAATAAACCTTCAATGCAGAAAAAAATTAAAATTATTTCAAGCAAATCGGGATATCAAACTACTCCAAAAAGCAAAGCACCCTACGGCCTTGATAGATGGTTTCATGGATAAAGCATTTGCGATGCAAGAATGAATATAGATGCCCTAGCATCTATGCAAACGTCAAGCAGGTTTGGAAGCCAGACTGTAATCCCAGCGCTCAGGAGGCAGAGGGGGTCCCTGGGACAAACTAGACTAGCCAAATTGATAAGCTCCAGATTCAAGTGAGAGATGCCGTCTCAGTAAATAGAGAGTGATCAAGGAAGCCACGTCTTTCCTATGCACACATGTGCACATGCACCCACACATGGGAACCTGCATAAACCCAGCACAACACACACATACAAAGCAGAAAAATGGTAAAAATGATAAGAGAGATTTCTGTTGAGTGGATTGTTGTTGTTTTTCTGTTTTCTACAACAGAAGTCAAAATCAAACTGCATCAATCCACTCAGAAAAACTCTCATCTGGTTGGGATGTTGCTCAGGGGCAGGGAGCTTGCCTAGCATGCTCGAGGACTCTGGGAAGCAAAAGGAGGAGCAGGAGAAGATATGGGAGCAGGAGAGGAAGGAGGAGAAACAGAATGGAAAGGAGAAGGAAGGGAAAGAAAGAGAAGAAGGTGGAATTCTTCTCTTTGGAAACCTCACCAGCAAGTTACAAGAAAATCTCTCCTAATATGTTGGTAGCTATGTCTCCTGATGATTAAAAATGCCCTTTTGTTGGTTGTTGTGTTCATAACCTCACAGGTCTTACTAGTTGCACAAGACCTACGTAATTCTGGGCCCATCACCACCATCACTAGGTTGTTGTAGATGGTGAAGGAGGGGAAGAAGAAGAGGAGAAGGAGAAAGAGGAGTTGGAAGAAGAAGAAGAAGAAAAGACCACACATTAAAATACAAGACAGAATAGGAGGAAAGGAGAGGGAGGGGTCCAGTGGAGGGGAATGGGAGTGGGGGGAATAAGGGGTGTAGAAAGGTGTTATGTATTATGTAAATCTTTTTAATAAAGATTTTTATTTAATTTAAAAAACAAATGTTAAAGCTTCCCTGTTGTAATCCAACAACCTTGAAGCTGCCATTAGATTTATTTTTTTAATTTTTATATTTTTATTATATTCAATTTTCCAAAAAGGTGACAGTTATGAACCTTAATGCGTGTGGTATTATATTTATGTAAATATTCATGAAATAATAGTAATAAAAATTAAGGGGAATAATCCAGGACCCTCATCATCTGACATAGCAGAATTAAAGTGACAGGGCACTTTTCCAATGACCGAATGTTCCCACCAACAGACTTCCTGATGCGCAGGGAATGAACTAAAACACAGACCGTCCTGACTCCGAAGCACGCACAATGGAGGGGGATGAAATGAAGGTGATATCCAAGAGGAGAGCCCTAACAATGACATCATGACAGTGGGGAGACCGTCTACTAAAAACAACTGAAAAATCGACCACACAGAACCCAATGAGCTGCTCGTACCACCCACTGGCCACCCCACCTCCATCCCAGGTCAATCGACTACCATCTTTATTTGGAGTGTGAGTTTTCCTTTTCTAAATAAATTTCTGCTTGAATGTCTCATGTTTCGCATTTGAATTCTTTCCTCTGAGAAGAATTGAGAAGTCAGACCTATTAACAATAGGAGGCTACATTAGTCTTACCACCCTGGACACACATTTAGTACAATCTAGTCAATTAAATGTATATTTACTCAGATGCTAAAAATTCTACTCCTCCCAAGGGAATTGTAATGTGCCTGTCCAAAGTTACATATAAGAATATTTATAAGCAGTTCTGTTTGCAAAAGCCAAAATTGGGGAAAACTCTAGTATTCAATGTTAGATTGAATACATAAAGCATGGTATTTTATACAACAAAAATATTTACCACATAAAGGGAACATATTACCATTATTTGCAACAGTGTGGTAAAATCTCTCATTGAGAGTCAGGCACAGTGGCATATGCCTCTAATCCCAGTACTCAGGACACAGAGGTAAGAGGATTGCCATGAGTTCAAGGGTAGCCTGGGACTACAGAGTTAGTGCCAGGTCAGCCTGGGGAAAGGGAGACTACCTCGAGAAAAAATTATCTCTCCTTAAGGTAAACAAGAGTATACGAGATGATTTTACTCATATAAAAATAAAAATGAACAAAATTATTAAATTAGACAGGTTAGGGCTGGAGAGATGGCTCAGAGGTTAAGGCACTTACCTCCAGTGCCTAAGGACCCGGGTTCAATTCTCCAGTGCCCACATAAGCCAGATGCACAGGGTGGCGCATGTGTCTGGAGATCGTTTGCTGGAGACCCTGGCACACCTATATTCTCTCTCTCTCCCTCTCTCTCTCTCTCTCTCTCTCTCTCTCTCTCTCTCTCTCTCTCTCTCTGTATGAATCTCTCTGCTTGCAAATAAATAAATAAAATATTTAAAAAATTATTAGACAGGCTATACTATTGTTTAGCTTTGAGGGGCTAAAGACAGCTTGCTGAGGAGGTGTGCTTAGCTACAGCTACAAATAAAAATTCATTAAGCTGTGCACATGGGTCAAAACTCAGCCAAAAAAAAGCCCACAAAACAAAGAGAACCAGAACTAGAGAGAAGCTTAGTGATCACCTTGTCCAACTTGTATTTCACAGGTAAGAAAACGGGGGCTCTGAAGAATCAGGAAGACTTTGGTTGCCGGATGCTGAGAAAATCAAGCTGAAACTGACCTAGAATCCTTCACCTGCTGGCTTAGCAGTCATCATGCAGAAAAATGCTACTCAGGCTGCTGGGAGAGAAAAGTCAACAGTCTTAACTGGCAGTAGAACCTACGAACTATACTCCTGACCAGCCAGGCAAGATGTGCTCACAGGTGCAATAGTGGTATGACCATTATGGTGATAACCAACTTCTCTCTGATTGGATCTGAGGCCCACTCCACATGAAAGACTTCATACCTGGCACTAAACACCTCAACAAAAGCCTATGGCTCAGAGATCATAGGCCCTGGTGCGAGAGCAACTATTCCTGTTTGACTGAATAGATAGGCTAATGCCCTCTACATATTTATGTCTATGCACATCATTGTTAAGAGAAGGATGTTTTTGCATGGGGAGACTCAAAACTCATCAACATGCTCAGAATAAGGGACTGTGGAGTGCTCAGCCCTCAAGAAGTCTATCACACCCTCCAAGGCTTAGGGAACATTGTGGAAGAAGTATTGGAAAGAATATAAGAGCCAAAGACTGCGGAGAAGTGCTCTGGGATGCTGTCTTTTGGACATGAAGTGGCCATTGCATTCATGAACTCACAATGGCTGTTGTTACCCGTATAATACTGGACCCATCAACATCCCATCATGGATGACAAGGAAGGCAAAAGGAGCACACCAAAACAGAAGAGACCAGTTAGAATGAAGAGGGGTAGGAGAAAGAGGACAAAAGAAGGTAATGGGAAGTGATTATGGACAAAACACATTAGGTACCAGTATGAAAATTATCAATAAAATGTTTTTTAAAGAAGAAAGAGTACAAAAGATTGTTCTGAAATCAAATAAATTTTGAAAAATAGATTTTAAAAAATTAGGAAGCTTGTAGATATCATAAAGATAATGTGTGCATTTACCCAAAAAGTAATTACTGTTTACTCTGCTGAAATTGTGTTAGGATATGAATTACATACTTAAACATGACATATCTGCTTGCATGAAGCATATGGCTCACATGTAGAAATAGGAATTAAATCATCTACAAAGTACAGATATTGTTGCATCATTGTGATAAGCGTGAATGGCCAGCCAGGATGTCTTTAATCAATTGCACTTAAGATGAAATCCAGACCACTGGCTCTCAGAGTAGTGTGATCTTGAATTTCTTTTCTTTGTAAACTGTGAGCTTCTTTAAAAGAAAACAACTAGAAACAGGTGGGGGAGATGGCTTAACAGTTAAAGGCATCTGTTTGCAAAGCCTTCAGGCCCAGGGTTCAAACCCACCAGTACTCATGTAAAGCCAGATGTACAGGGTGGTGCATGCATCTGGAGTTTGTTTCCAGTGACAAGAGACCCGGGTATGTCCATATTCTCTCTCTCTCTCTCTCTCTCTCTCTCTCTCTCTCTCTCTCTCTCTCTCTCTCTCTCTCTTCTCTGTCCTCTCTCAAATAAATAAATAAATAAATAAATAAATAATTTAAACATCTGAAAACAAACAATAGACCTTCATGGACCACTTCTCCAAATTTCAAAGGACACTTTTGTTTTTGGTTATTCGAGGTAGGGTCTCATTCTAGCCCAGGCTGACCTAGAGTTCATGATTTAGTCTCAGGGTGGCCTCGAACTCATGGTGATCCTCCTACCTCTGCCCCCCAAGTGCTGGGACTAAAGCCATATACCACCATGCCCAGTTCAAAGGGCACTCTTTTTAATTTTTAACATTACATATACATATATTTAATATCTTTATTTTCAATATTTAGATCCATTGTATGAGCAAATCTTGTGATGGTACCCCCATTTCCCTCCTCTCCATCCCCAGCCCACTTGGGACCCTCCTCAGTGTGCACACTGGATCTATCCATGGGGTAGGGGCTTATGAACTGCACAAGAGGTAGCCAGTTTGTTTGTGTGTTTTTTCCCTTTGTGTGTTGTTGCTGATGGGGACAATGTCTCTGGATATTCTCCCCCCACCATGGCTCTTACAATCTTTCTGCCCCCTTCAAAGGACACTTAATTATCAAGCATCAACAAAATAATAAAGGAATGTCTCTTTCTCAAGACTTAACCCCTAGATACTCCATTTCCGTTGGGAAGACATTAACAAAATCATTGCACCTGAAATTTATTTTCTGCACATTAACTCTTATTTCTTTAGATTTGTAAATCTTGTGGTCTGGCAATAATCTCTTGCCACTTGCTCTTAATAAAGAAACCTCTAGTGCCTCTCTGTTTGATATTTATGTGGATCCAATGGCTATAAATTAGTCCACTTAGAAAACAGACCCAAGATAAGTTCATCTCAAGCCAACTAAGATATCTGTAATACAACTGAAAGCACCACACACCTGACTTCTTCAGTATCTGACAGACTTTTAGTTTTGGGTTTTTTTTTAAGACACAAATGGAGCAGACTGACTTTCCCTGCCCAAAGACACTAATCATTAATGACCTCAGCTCTCTTTGACAGGAAACACCATCACACCACCACTGTCTGAGTTTGGGCCTCTTTGAATTAGATCCCAAGACTAGGTCATGGATGGTTCAAAAGCTCATTCTAGCAAGCCAAGTTGGAGAAATGGGAGAGAAATAAAGGTTTGTGAGAAGCTTGCATCCATCAAGTGACTGGGAGGCTGGGAGACTGTGTTTCTGAATAGATCCACCTGAGAGACCAGAGAGCTGGATGAGAGATGCCCCAGCTCCTCTTCACTGTCTGAGGGCTCTCCTGGGCCTTTGGTTTCTCTGTACTTCCAGAAGGCCCCTTATATAGGCTGAGCATACAGCTCTAGGTAGAAGAAGCCCACGGGCAAAACTGACAGTCTTTGCAGAAACAAATCATCTGTGCATGGGAAAATAACAAATTTGAGGAAATATGGATGGATGATGAGAGAGGTGGTACATACATAACTCAATTACTGAAGCATTCATGCAAGAATAACAGTCCTTAGACACACAAGTGTGAGGCTCGTGGTGACAGCCGTTTACTCAGGTAAGTAAAAATCAACGGAAAGGTTTACTGCACACAAGCAACCTGCTTTAAAAATTGACAAGCATTTGGGCTTGGGAGATGACTCAATGCTAAAAGATACTTGCTCACAAGTCAGATGGCTCTAGTTGGATTCCCCAGGACCAACGTAAGACAGATATATGGCACGTGCATCTGGTGTTCGCTTGCAATGGCAAGAGGCTCTGCCATGATGATCCCCCCATCATAAACAAAAATATTTTTAAAAATTGACCAGAATTATAGGAATAAATAATCTTTTTCTTCATTTATTCCTTAGATTGTGAACCACCTATGGGCTAACTGTAATGCTGCAAAGAGTTCCTTTTTCGCTGTGGGAAAATCACGCAGGGTCTTCATATGCAGTAGAAGTCTTTCAGGTCAGGTTCATTATAAGGACAGGAGAATAATGGAACAGAGGTGGTAATCAAGGAATTATTTCAACGTTAAAGGATATACGTGAAGTCTACTTATATTATGCTCAATTTCTTCTGGATTTAATTAAAAGAAAAAAAACAGAAGTGGAAGCTTAAGAGATTGCTTCAACTTACATAACTCTCTGATATCATGTCATTTTTCTACCCATTGTTCTAAAGAAAAGTAATTATAAGATCTAATAAGAATTGGGCACCCTTGGAAATTATTACTTGACTCATTCAACGTGAAATCACATAAATTCTCTTTCCTTGAAGGGATGAAGTCACCGCTGTGATGTCATTCTGCTTTCCCAGGTCCTGACTTTCACCAGCTGTATTTCTACTCTGTCAGAACACATCAAGTTCTATTCTTCCTTTGGGCCATAATTTTCATAATTCTATTATGTTCACTTTATATTTAAGTGAAAACATTGTCCTCTGCCATAAGCTCTCCATTCCTTAAACATTTATTTTAATTTATCTTTCATTGACTCAAGTTCACGGTCAGCAATTTGTTTTTAAAGAGGATATTGAACACAGGTAACCTCTAAGATGTCTCTAGGCTTGCTTTTATTGTCAAGAGGCTAATGGGCCACTTCTCACTTCCTTCATGCCTCTTTGATAGACTTTTTTTCTCTTTTGTTAGGGGCTTCAACATTCCTCTGAAGAGATCTAATGCCAGCCTGGAAATCTGCCTTTGGAAAGGCTTGCTCTCAGCCCAAAAATTTCAAGAATTTTTCTTTAATTCTAAAAGTATTGCTATTGGGAAATTTGTATATTTTTCCTAGAAATAAATATGTATATGTACCTATATCTTCCTTTTTTCTTTTCTTCTTTTCTTTCATTTCTATAAGATGGGGTGGCCACTGTTGTCTGAAAGAAACCCCTTCTTTTGATTCACCTATTTTCTTCCTGAAGAGACTCAACTGTCTTCACAATCTGTCTGGAAATATTGTGTGCTTACCAATATGGTTTCTAACAAGGGGCAGAAAGATGAATGAAGTGCCTGTGTGTGCCAGAGCAATCTTAGTCTGTTTTGAGAATTTCCTGTTTCTCGTCTTAGCGTCTACTGTGGTTCAGATGATTGTCCATGAAAACCCGTGTGTTAAAGTCTTTGTTCTTGGGATAGTGCTATTGGGAAATGGTAGAATCCTTAGAATGTGGAGGTTTGTGAGATACACTTGTAAGGAATTGTGAAACCTTGTCCCTCAGTGTGTTTCTGTCCCCTGGACCACAATGTACTCAATTTGCCTTACCACACGCCCTTGAACAATGTGCCACCATCATTAGGGACCTAGAGCCATGAGGCCATCCTCTAGAACTATGAGCTGAAACTGGCCTTGTTCCTTATAAGTGAATGACCTCAGGGGTTTCATGATTTTCACATAATGCTTACAAACACAGCCTCCACTCTTTGAGGTTAATGACATTGAGATTGTTTGCTTGATGAATAATTTTTCTGGCCCTTTGCTACTTTGGTTAAGTTTATTTATTCAGAAAAGTATTCAGTAAGGCAACCTTATTCTTCCACCTTAAAATAGATATTTCTAAAATGTATATTGCTCAGCTCTTTAGTTGATTCATACATTCACAGTAGGAGCTCAGTGACCCATGTTTGTGCCCAGAGGAAATGCTCATTTCTCTCCAATTCAGTTATATTCATCCACCAAAGACTTGGTATGACTTTCAGTAGCATCTTCTCTGTCTACTCCTTACTGTGAAGCTGTGGTAATGAGACAAATGGGGTCCTGTGCATTAGTACCATTGAGATAGCTTTGCCACACCCAAGAGAGAAGACATTCTCACTATTGCCACTTTCTCTTGCATGAAGAATTGGCTCAAGCACAAGGTGTGGGGGAGATTATGAGTGCTAAGGAGGCACTTGTCAGAGATTTCATGCTTTACCATATTTTCCCGAAGCAGTCATTAAGATGGAGAAAACAAACGTCCCTTCTCGTGGGTTATTGTGTATTTTTGTTCATGGGGACTTTAAAACAGCCTTGACACAGCCATTCAATCAACACAGGATAAGCCAGTGAGACAGACACCAACAATTTTTGACACAAAGACCCCTAAGTTCTCAACAATAAAGCAGGCTTAATACTCACCCACCACGACTCAGGGAACTGAGCGGAAGAGGGAGCAGAAAGATTGTGAGAGGTGTGGTGGAGGAGAATATCCAGAGGCATGATGCCCCAGAGTAACTAGGGCCAGCAGAACCGGGCTGACTACTAGGCTATCCATGTTCCCCAGCACCAAGGACTGATCCAGACAGCCCACGGAGGAGGATATCCAGCCAATTGGGGATGGGGAAGAGAGGCATTGGGGAACTGGGGATAACAACTCATCATTTGCCCATTAAATAATGTAACTCATTATGGACAATAAAAAAATTATGTCAATGCAGTGGGGACCTTTGAAAATTAGCATTGCTTCACTCCCCTCTGTGCTGTCCAAACTCAGTCTCCCTGTTCCTTGCTGCACTTGACTTTGACTTTGGATATCTCCTTACTTCAGTTTCCACTCTTTGGCACACATCCTTCAAAATTGAACTCTCAGGAAAACTCATCTGTGGCTGTCCTCAGGCAGTCTCTGTGAAGGGATGTTAAAGCAGTACTTCCTCTGGCCATGACAAGAGTTTGTACAAAGCCTTGTGGTGCCCTACATGGTTAAGATCCACATAGGACATGAGCCAAACAGGAACTTGTAAGAAGATTTGCTTACAATGACAATGTATTTCAATGGTGGACATATTTTATTGATTAATAACATCTCAATACAGAAATTAATAAAATGCTCATAAATATCTCTAGTTTATTAGGACATACATATCAGAGAAGAAAGATAGCATGTTTATATGTTTCTTCCATTGGACTGGGGGATAAAAAGCTGATTATAGTCAGAGATTTTAGCAGACATAGTACCAGGTCACTGGCAAACTACAAACATTTGTGGGCACACCTGAATAATTTCCCTGAATGCCTTCATTTTCATTGCCTATGTTGTGCACTTATATCCCATGAGTTCAGATTAACTTAAGTTCAGTTTTCAGTTGTCATGAGTTCTCCTAAAATATTTATTTAAAAAGCAATAGTTAAATTTTAACAAACCCCTTGGCTCCTTCCCTCAGCCATAATCTCTCTGAATTAATGTATCTGTGCATTGATAAAGATTCCCTCATATGATAGGAGAGAGATCAGTTTTACCCATCTACTCTTACCCATTGTGTGCATTCTGGACAGCATAACATATTGAAAGTTTAGGCATGTATTTTAGTATTAGTCCAATTTGATGAGCTAATACTTTGCTTTGAAAAAAATGTCAAATGCAAACAAATACTCTGTAGCCAGAAGGTTTGTAACCAACAGCAAATTATTCCTCTGTTCCCAGTAGCACCAACTCAGCAGCTTTTGTGAAGCACAGTAGAGACTGGTGTGCACTGTTCTCATGGAATGGGGCAGGGGGTGTGCAGGAAGTCATCCTGTTGCATAGAGATGGCTGTGTTGACATACATCTCTGTAAATGCCTCCACAACACTATCCCTTCCTGCTTCCCATTCTTCAGAGAGTTAAAAAAAAAACATGGTTTTTCCATTTTAAGTGTTATTCATTTCAGATGTGTATGACTTTCAATCTTAAAAGAGAGAGAGAGAGTAATTCTAACTTTTGCATGGGAAAAGGAAAGTTATTGTCAGTAAGGTGCTAGTGTAGATGTGTAGTTTCGTGGTGACACGGTATTTATAAGGCCCCAGAGCTCCTGCCAAGGACAGGACAGGACGCTGCCCTCTCTAGCCAGTCCCAAGGTTAAGTGTATCCAGAATGAGCAGCGATTGAGGGGTTCACAGGTCTGGGTGTTTTCTATGGGACTGCTCTAGAATTGAGTAGTCAGAAGTTCATGCATAAAGACTCACTGGATTTACTTAATCTTGAGATAGAAAAGAAATCTATCCAATCCCCAGTGGATTTCTGCACAGATGGTAAATACCAACTGCGCAACTGTTCAGAGAATTAAGACTAAAAGACTGAGCTCTTAAAAGGCATTAACACTCAGTTTCTTAAAATAATACCAACATGTACTCTAGCAAAATCCTGAGGGTCTAGGTTTTAGCATCTACCTTTGCTTAATTTGACCTTGAATCGGAATCCAAATCATTAAAAGCCTGCCATACTCTTTTAGAAAGGGGATAAAGATTCCATTGTTTCCTCTCTCTAACATGTGTCCTTTAAATATTCATGAAACACATGGAACTGTACTCAGTATTTCAGAGGAGAAAATAAGGCTGCTGGTCAAATTCACTGAAAAGAATGAGCAAGAGGCAGGGGTAAATCAACAAAACAGAAATCTTTTTGTTGCTGTTGTTTAAAATAACGTATGCTGCAAAACTTCTCTTGCAATGACAGTGACATGTGTGGTCTCACGGTTTCTGGAGTCCCCACATCTGTATGAGAAGAGTCCTCTAATGCACTTTTCCATAACAGTCCTTTCTGGCAAAGGACAATATGAACTCCCCCGAATTCTAGGTGTCTGTGACACTTTGGTTTGCTTCTTGGCAGCATTTGGGCATCGCGTCCTATACTAACAGGAAGGCTAGAAACCAAGCATGTGACAGGAGTCAAATCCACAGCCCTATTACTTCTTTTCATGCTTCTTGGTTAAGTCGTGCCCACCCAGCTGTCCCCGAGCCCGGCTGTCACTGGATGAGCCTTCCTTCCGCAGGCTCTCCTGGGAGACTTGCCGCACAGCTTGTAGGATGACCTTCTGCACAATCTGTTTGCTAGCGATCTGCAGCTTTGCCTCTTCAGGTTCATTTCCAGGCTTCTCACCTAGACAGAAGCACATGAGGGAGGAGAGAGATTAACTTCAGGAACTGCGGCCTGGAGTGGTAGGAGAGCAAGATAGAAGGTGCTGCTGGTAGGAGGCTCTGAGATCACACAGTGCTGCTGTGGTGATTTCATGTGTGTGTGATGAAGCCACACACTCAGTCCCCAGCTGGGGGAGCCTTGCTGGAGGAGGTGTGTCCCTTGAAATTTATTAGTCCAGCCCTACTGGTTGTTCAGAACTCACTCATTCTTGCTGCTCCCTTCCAGCTGATGAGATGAGACATGGTCCCAGCCTCTGCTCTGCTTGTCGTGAAGAAACTTCCCCTTGAAACTATAAGCTGAAATAAATCCTTGCAGCTGCTATAGCTGCTGTTTTCCTTCTTTGTTTCCAGGACAATCTCTATTTTGTTTGACCTATAATGCACTCAGGTTAATATTCAGACCATTCCAGTATCTTCAGCTGCTAGAGACCATGCTGGCCACATTGGGGAAATCTTTTAAGAAGTTGAAAGACTCCTACCCCTTTGGCCATATATACCTTCCCCTTCATTCTGCAGACATGTCAAACACCCAGCTTGTTCAACCGCCATATAGTAACCATGGAGACGAATGTCTACATTGTGAGCATAGATGGGGAAAAAGAAAGAGCCCAGGAACAAAGGGATCACTGAGAGTCTGGCCTCAGCCCTGGATCCTATATGTGATGAAAAACAAACCCCTTTTTGTTTAATCCACCACTTTTAAGGTTTTATGTTACCTATAGACAAACAACTGCCTAACATATATGTTATGTGGGGCTGAAGAACAATAAATGATCATCCAATCCATATCAAGCTCAATGTCATAAATGGCATCACAAGGACTGAGGCCATTCACCAAAAAGCTGTTTGTTCCCTGTCACTGAGAAAAGTGCCTACAAACATCTCTAAAAGATTAAGGGGTAGTTAGGTTAGGCTCATGGGCCATACTATCTCTGGAATAACTGTTTAACAATGCTGTGGTATCATAAAATCATCAAGAGATAATATACAAATGAACACATATGACTTTGTTGCAAGAAAAATTTATTTCCAAGGGGTTGAGGAGATGGCGCAGTGATAAAATGCTTACCATGCAGGCATGATGAGCTAAATTCAGATTCCCAACACCCACCTAAAATAGGGGGTGTGGTGGTACTCATCTGTAACTCCAGACTGGGGAGACAGAGACAAGTAATCCTTGGGACTCAGGAGCTAGATAGTCTAGCTGAATTGATAAGCTCTGAGTTCAGCAAGAGATCCTGTCTCAAAAAGAAGGTGGGGAGCTGGGCATGGTGGTGAGCACCTTTAGTCCCAACACTCCTGAGGCAGAGGTACGAAGATTGCTATAAGTTCAAGGCCACCCTGAGACTACATAGTGAATTCCAGGTCAACTTGGGCTAGAGGAAGGCCCTACCTCAAAAAAACAAAATAATAATAATAATAATAATAATAATAATAATAATAATGTGGAGAGTGGTTGAGGAAGACACCCAACTTCGACCTCTGACCTCTGCATGCATGCAGGCACACATATGCCTACACACGTATACATATGCATACACACCACACACATACATATGCCAAAAAAGTACTTTTAGAGCAGGCTGTAGGCCTATTTGGTCCAATCAGCCAAGTTTTTGTTTGTAAATGGATGCTCTAGAAAGGTAGCAATTTTCCAATCAGAGACAAAACAGTTCACACAACACTCCCCAACTATTCTTTTATTCTTTAGTCAACAAACAAATCCTAATTTTATTTGGATAGCTATGTAACTAGGGATGATGAAATTATGACTGATGAAGTGGAAGTTCAGTGAAGTCTCGAAAGGAACTTCAAAAGAGAATAGGCAGGGCTGGAGAAATGGCTCAGTGGTTAAAGGCACTTGCTGGCAAAGCTTTATGGTTCTGGTTAAATTCACCAGTATTAACATAAAGCCAGATGCACAAAGTAGTGCATGTATCTGGAGTTCATTCCCAGTGACAGGAAGCCCTTGCACACCCATACTAGCTCTCTTTCTGTCTAACTCTCTCTCTCAAATCAATAAAACCATTTAATACTTTTAAAAGTAAAAAAGGGGGGACTGGAGAGATGGCTCAGCGGTTAAGGCACTTGCCTCCTGTGCCTAAGGCCCCCCGGTTCAATTCCCCAGTACCCACATAAGCCAGACTCACAATGTGATGGCTCTGGTGCTCTCTCTCTCTCTCTCTCTCTCTCTCTCTCTCTCTCTCTCTCTCTCTCTCTCTCTCTCTCTGCTTGAAAATGAATAAATAAAATATTTTTAAAAAGGCAGTTCAATCAAGGTCATCCTTCAAGTGAGTTGAGAGGAACCTCGGCTATATGAGACCCTGTCTCTAAACAAATAAATAAAGTTAAAAAGTAAAAAAAAAAAAAGAATAAAAGAAAACAGACAGATAAAATCTTTTGCTCTCCGCATCTTACTTACTGCCAGGAAGTCTGACCTGATGGTTGCCTTCACCAAGGTGCCTGAAAATTTGACAGTTTTAGATACTATCTGCGTATTTTTATGGTGATATGGAGAATAACCATCATTCTTCATTCAAAATCATCTTTCCACATGTTTCCTCCATTTTAGTACCAAAAAAAAAGGAATGGGAGGTTAGGGGGGAATGGGAGGGTGGGGGGACTCATACAGTAAACTAAGATAATAATGAATTGACACCATAAAACCCTAGCTTTTATACAGTAAGCTCCTGAGGAAGCTGGGGGCACCACCTGGTATGAGGGGCCATGAACAGAATAGGAGGAAGCCTAACCTCAAGAATAATTGCTCAGGCCTGCATCTCACTGTCCCAGTTATTGTTTCCTTCCCACAATGAGCTGTTGATCAAAGAGACCCATGAGGTCCCTAAAATGTGACAGACTTCTCTCAAAGCTCTTGAATACCTGCCCCAGGCCTAAGGCAAGAACCTATTACTGATTACTGATGAAATCACAAAATGTCATCAAACAACACCAAGAGATCCTTCTAGATCCAGAATGGTAACCAGCTCCCAGATGGTAGCATGTGTAGCACTGGAAGGTGTTGCATGAGCTGCCAGGGGAAATTGGTCAGTGATATTTGGAGAAAGCAGAGACCACTGATATACAATACAGACAGTTGTCACAAGAACGCTGAACACAAGGCTGTTTGGAAGAAAACAGCAAGTCAAGAAATGCTCATATGTACAATAGTGGCACTAAACCGAGGAGGGTAATCAGTGGCTTACTGATTGGCTAAGAGATCCACTCAGTGACAAGGAACTCTTAACTGGAACTGGGATCCATGGCAAAATCCTATGGGGACCAAAATCTCGGACTCCTAGGGGAAATTCCCATTACCAAAAAGCTACAGAGAGGCTACACCCATTAGGAGCTAGCCGAAAGAGCAATGTTGTCTCATTTACTTATATTGATCTCACTCTCCAATGGAGATTCTGTTTGTATTTTTCAGAAAGCATTGAGAGAGCCATGGACAACCCAATCCCACCAACAAGACATTGGATGATGGATGACATCCTGGCAGGAGACAAACCACACCTAGCCTTCACACAGGGCCCAAATAAAACCTACGAGAAAATGACGAGACAAACAGGAGACCAATCACCACAGCAAGTCTGATAACCCATGAAAGGTCAATGGAGACAGACACCAATGTTCCCCAACACAACCCAGGGCAAAGATCCAGAGGTACTTAAGATCTCAACAACAAAGCAGACTCAAAACTCACCCACAATGAGTCAGGGAACTGAGTGGAAGAGGGGGCAGAAAGAATATAAGAGCCATAGTGGGGGAGAAAATCCAGAGACATTGCCCCCCTCAAGCAACAATACACAAGGGGGAAGAAAAAAAAAGAGAAAGAAAAACTGGCTACCTCTGGTGCAGTTTATAACTCCCTAACTTATGGACAGATCCAGTGTGTGCACTGAGGAAGTGCCCCAGTGGGTAGGGGACAGAGAGGAGGGAAATGGGGATACCTTCATAAGATTTGCTCATACAATATATGTACTTATTTATAATAAGGATATTTTTTAAAATATGAAAAAAGAAAGAATAAAAATTACACACACACACACACACACACACACACAAAGAACGTAAATGGATGGGAATGCCAAAGATGGTATGTGCCAGGCTGAGTGTAGAGGACCCTTGGGTAGCTGCAAGGTTGATTTAACCTGTTCGATGTGAGCGTACCCCTCACTGTTATCATTACCATGTTCTTGATCATGACCGCATACAGAGGAAGATAGAACACAGACACAGTCGCAAATGGTGGCACAGATGAAGGGAAGAACAAAAGAAGAGGGAGAAAGCCACCATGAGCACATAACAGATAACAAGAGGAAGATAAAAATGCACAGATCCCTTGCACATATTCCCATATTGAGCTCCTCGTGGGCATGCCAGGGCTGGTGTATTCTTCCACATCTAAGCTATGGGGGAAGATAGGACGGGGCAAATATGAGTGTCATCATACCTAACTCCATAGCTGAGCCTCGGAGCACATTATCACTCCGTCGTTGTAGTATCTAGGTTATCCTCTGCCAAGACGGGCCTTCAGCTCTCCATCTGCTTGGACCAGCTAAGCTCTTCCATTCTTCTGGGGTCCCCCCAGCATCAGGACATTTACTTCCCCTTGTTTCTGTTTATTCGTGACGTGGTGTCCTGTTTCAGGGCTTTACAAGCTGCCCTTGGGTTTCCCATCTAAGGTTCTGCAGTACCTGGCTGAGCCTTGCCATAACTTCATCTGAAATGCCCAGAAGACAGCCTGCAAGGGGCAGCTTACGACTGTCACTTCTAGAAAGCTGCACACTCATTCCAGCTATGTCTTAGGTCAGCTACAACTCAGCATCTTTTAAGAAGGAGCACTTCTTCCCCTCCTCTCCATCCCGTCCTGAAGGCAGAGCAGATGTCCACAAATTCGTCTTTGTCCAACATAATACTGACTGGTGATCCAAGCATTCACTTGCAAAGGACATGGTGTTTGAGAAAACTCTCGCTTTTTTCCCATAAGTAGAATGTGGAGAAGTGTAAGGCAGCCCAAAGGAAGGCAGAGCCAGCCACAGAAATCCTTGGAGCCCGGCCATTTCCTTACAGACATTTAACTTGATGCACTGTAATGAACCACCTACATACTGTAGGTGAGCTACTGCCTGCTTTAAAAGGATGCAAATGTCCTCTAGCCCAGTTAGCATTTGCAAAAAAAAAAAAAATGGTGATTTCCTGTTTTACAAAAGATGACAAACCCATTTAATTAGCTTCCAACTCTAAATGCCCAATATAAATACCCTGAAGTCTGAAGTGTGATGTAATGAAATAGTCTTCATGGTCTGTTCAAGGAGAATTGTGAATCCACTCTCTCTCCCCAGGCCCCACTTCCCAGTGACCATCCAGCCTACCTTGTAGGAACCCAGCCTTCCACAAAACACCTAGAGTTCTACCTCTGCCCATCCAATTGTCCTGTTCTGGTCTGTTCACACCTGCCCCAGAGGAACTTGTCCCAGGAAATCAATTGCAACATTATTAATGATCAGTCTTAGTTCTTTATGAGGATTCATTAAAATAATGCTTCTGACAACTAGAGAAAACTACTAATTTGCATCGATTACCCCCCAAAAAAGACCCAACATGCCATTTACTTGTACTACATGAACCCTATTATATATCTCTACAATGGGTTTGGGGAAGTCAGTGTTGTCATTTTGAAACTGAATCTGGGTAGTAATTTTTTTTTAATTTTTTCATTTATTTGCACATGTGTGTGTATGTGTGTGTGATGGTTTCTTGCCACTTCCAGAAAGGCATCCAGCTTTATGTGAGTATCTAGAGAATTGAATCCAGACCAGCAGGCTTTGCAAGAAAGTACCTTTAACCACTGAGCCATCTCCCCATAGACCAGGTAGTGATTTTTACCCAGATTAAGGAGTGAGTAGAAAAGGTGTGTCAAAAACAGCACCTCTATCTCTACTCCCCATTGGGTCATTAAATCTGCCAATGATAAAAGTCCCTACAAGGACAGGAGAGGGCCCGCCAACCTCTACCGACACGTGCTTTAATGCGCCAAGCCTCTGATGACAACCAAGAAGCTTATCTGATATCCGTCCCTTCAACTGTTAGACACAGTTGGGATTGTGCCAACATCCATCAGTGACCAGCATGTGGGACCCAGAGAACAAGAACAAATTCTGGTTCCTTTAATAATGGAATTGCAGCCTTTTCTCAGCTCTGTAAGAATAGGAATTTTCCATGAGGGACCAGATGTTAGATTACACCATCTGTGCCGATTGCTAATGAAGCTGTCCTGACTGTCCATGTCAGAAGTGAAGATACGAAAGTTCCAGATGTGAGCTTCCAGCTTGTAATGCCACTGACCTGTGTGGTTCACACACATGCCATGAACAAATCAAAAGGAGCTTTTAGAAATTCCAAGACGGCTCAGCAGTTAAGACGCCCGCTTCCAGAGCCGAACTACCAGAGTTCAATTCCCCAGTACCCACATGAGCCAGATGCACAAAGTGGTGCGTGCATCTGGAGTTGCTTTGCAGTGGCTAGAGGCCCTGACATGTGTTCTTGTTCTCTCTCTCTCTCTCTCTCTCTCTCTCTCTCTCTCTCTCTCTCTCTCTCTCTCTCTCTCTCTCTCTCTCCTTACAAATAAAAATATTCTAAGTAAAGAAAATAAATTCCAAGTCATAGTTTGGGCCCATAGAAGGTACTACAGTATTAGAAGAGGTAGGACTTTTCTGTCATATGTGATTGATGTCCTATTATTACAAACCACACTCCTATTGAGTCAGGTGCAAGACACTAACAATCAGTCTTGAATCTGCCTGCAATTGCCAGGCGTAATATTTTATGATGTGGCAAACTGTTCTCATAACCTATAAGAAGGTCTGTATTTAAATTTCCTTTAGCACAAGCTGAATGAATCATAAAGGAATTTATGGAATACCACCATGCATCGTACTATGGAGTGGAATAGAGCTCTCCAGGTCAGAGTTTTCATTTGTGCATGTATTTCTTTTAACTACAGAGCATTACTGTAGCATTTACCTTGTTATCACTGAGACCCAACCAGAAGCAGCTTATGGAAGGAAAGGGTTTATTTGGGCTTAAAGTTTCTAGGGGACATTGCATCATAGTAGAGAAAGCATGGCATGAGCAGGAAGCAGGCACACATCATCACAGATCAGCAAGAAGGAAGTAGAGATACCAACTGATACTGGCAAGTGGGGCTGGATTCTAAAATCCCAAGGCCCGCCCCCAGTGACACACCCCCTCCAGCAAGGCCCACATCCCAAAGCCCCCACGGCTTTCTCAATATTTCCTCCAGCTGGAAACCAAGTTTACAAAATGAGCCAGTGGGGGACATTTCATTCTAACCACCACAATGACCATGAACACTGTCTTACATATTAGAAACTGAACTGTTCAACAGAGCAGTCACAAGCCCTGTCCTGTTTGTACATACAACCTAATGAAAGAGTCAGATTTTAATGAAATAACTGAACAGATTTATAATTTTGAGCAGTGACAGACACTATGACAGGGGTTCAAGAAACATCACAGAGAGGGCTGAGGTTTCCTGGAGGTCAGGGACAGACACCCAGATAGAAAAGTTGTGGGTTAAGACATTAACCAATGAATGGAAGGAGATAGAAGGAAGGCAAGAACAGGAAATGAGGGAAAGTGACATCCTGACAAGAGATGAGCCACCCCAGACATACCGTGGAGGATCCTTATGGAACCCCACAGAGAATGATGAGATGAACAAGTGACCCAGGACCACAGCCAATCAGCCAACAAAGGATAAACCAAGGAGACAGACACCAATGATTTTCGACACAACCTAAAGCAGTAGTACAGAGACCCCTAAGATCTCAACAATAAAACAGCCTTAATTCTCACCCACCACGACTCAGGGAACTGAGCGGAAGAAGGGGCAGAAAGATTGTGAGAGCCTTGGTGGGGGAGAATATCCAGAGACATGGGCCCCCTCAGTAACAACACTCTAAGGCCGGGAGAACCGGGCTGTCTCCTAGGCTATCCATGGTCCCCTGCCCCATGGACTGATCCAGACTACCCAAGGAGGAGGATATCCAGCCGATTGGGGATGGGGAAGAGGGTCATTGGGGAACGGGGGATAACAACTTATTGTTTGCCCATTAAATATTGTAACTCATTATGGACAATAAAAAACAATTATTAAAAAAAGAAAGTCCCTGGCATAAGGCAATGGGGCCATCATGATGCCAGAGCCCATGAGAGGGAGGGGTAATGCTGAAGACAGGAGGACAGACCAGACTCATGTGGTAGAGAGCTTTAAAGCCCTTTGAGAGATTTCCTGAGACAAAACCACGTGGATCATCAGATCTGAGCCACACAGTGTAGCTGGAGGAATCTGAGGAGAGTTACAGTATATTGTGAGAATAACCAGGCTCTGGACCAGGCCTTCAAAGAGAGATGGAGTTTGGAACAGCCAAGTGGAAAAGAAAAAGAATTCCTTTTCTGGCCTTCTAGGACAGGACAGATATGTGGTTTACTACCAGAGACACAGAAGGCTTTTGTCTTGTAGCTATGAAATTATTTTAGCCCATAATTAAATTTCTACAGTATTACTAGGTTGTGATACCTTAGGGAAACCAAACAAAAACAGTGCCAATAAAACCTGAAAAAGGAAAAGACAATTTGAATCTAGGAATCCAACTTGATTATTATGACCTAGAAAAGCGAAGATAATTGAGAAATAACCATGAATGGGGAGGACCTATTTTGGCAGCTATCGATGTAATTTATAAAGTTGTAGTAATTAAGATACTGTGTACTTAGTAAGGATAGAAAAAAATGGTCAATGAAATAGAAAAACAATCCAACAAATATGTAAACATCCAGTTTATGAGAGACATGACCCTTTTATATAGTAGGAGGAAAAAACACATTTTTTTCAGCCCTTGGGTATGAACGATAGACAATTTTGACTACTTCACACCAAACACTATGCATGAAAAATTAGTTCCAGGTAGGTTGTATATCTATATTAGGATAATAAAACAATTTGGAATACAGAGAAGGTTAATGGCAGTGAAACTATTTTGTATACTACCACAATAGATATATATTATCCATTTGCCCAAAGCCATAGGCAGTGTACCACCAAGAAAGGGCCCTACTACAAGCTATGGACTTCAAGTGTAGGCTCATGATTAACGAATGACTCTGGATGGGGAATATTGGTTAGAGGGGAAGTTGGGCATGGGACCGAAGGCATATAGGACTTGTTTGCATATTTTTGTGAATGTTACCAAGAATTTAAAAAATGTTCTAAATATAAAATATTCTTTTTGAAGATTATTATTAGCCTCTTGGCAATAACATATGATAGAATAGTGTTGTGGCCTGAAAGTAGCAAAGATTTCTTAAGCAGGGCACAAAAAGAATTTATTAAAACTAAGTGGTTTTAGCCATGGAAACAGAGAGAGAGAGCATTTTATTTATTTTATTTCTGGAAGTTAAGGAAAGAAAAATGCTTTTGAATAGATAGGATGGAAATATTTAAGCATTTCATTTTGGGAATACTTAGATAACAGCCAACCATCCCAAACAGTTATGGAAAATCTAGGCTGCCCCAAGGGCCCTGATGAGCACGCTGAAATTTTACAGAAATTTAGGTTTCTCTTTCATATCAACACATGCAGTTCATAGTTTCTTGAAGTCAGTGGGAGCTCTAGAATATTCCTGTGACGGTTTTAGTAATGGCAATTCACAGGAAAGGAAAACCAAGAATGGAAAGCTAACTTGTTCTCACTTCACCTGCTTCCCTGCACCTCCCGCAGCCTCTGCTGCCCCCTGATGGCCACTCCTGGGGTTGCCACAGCCTGGAGACCCAGACAGAGCTGCCAGCCCTGGGGCATAGACAACCCTGGGGATGGTATAGGACGGAATTTTTTTTTAACTTTTTGTTAACCTCTATACATATAGACAATATACCACGATCATAATTCCCTCCCACCACTGTCCCTTTTCCCCCCTCTCCTATTCTTCCCTCACTGAGTCCCTTCTTTCTAACCAGCTCCCATTCTATTTTGAAGAGTTTATTTTTATTACGCAGGCCTTGTGTAGGTAGCATGAGCCACTGTGAGATCATGAATGCCATGGCCAATTTGTCTCTGGAAGACATCATTGCAAAGAAAAACAGGAGGGAATTCTTGCCAGTTGAGACAAGGGTATGGTTTTATTTTACCAAACACATTTTAAGTACCTACTTATTTGAGAGAGAAAGAAGGAGGGAGAAAGATAGAGGGGGATGGGTACTTTAGGGCCTCCTACCACTGCAAATGAACTCCAGATTGCATTGTGCATCTAGCTTTACATGGGTACTGGGGAATCGAACCTAAGCTGGCAGGGTTTGCAAGCAAGTGCCTTTAATCCCTGAGCCATCTCCCCAGCCTCAATGGTACTCTTTAATGTTTAATAAAGATTCTGAGCTGGAAAGTTAGCCACATGCCTGCCCTTCTCACTTGCCATGGGGAAGAAGGGAACCAAAATTAGTACTATGACTGAGTTTTAAGAAACCTTCAAAAATACCCTATCACACTGTCCTCCCTAAAATCCCCTATGTAATTCCCACTATCTCTATTTTCTGCTAAAGGAATCAAATTCCCAGAAGTAGGAACCTGCCAGAAAGTAAGACTCTAGAATTTAATTAATTCTTCTCTCAGAAGTCATTCTTATTCCCTGGATGAAGTGAGCATATCACAAGAACCTCATGAGGCTAAGTCGAAAAATATTTATGCTGAAGTATTTTCTCTTCTCCTTGAACAAGAAGACTCCAACCTTTTAAAAACAATTCCTTTTTAACGTCAAACTATCTCACACATTCCTTCAACGATGGTAAGACGCCATGAATTCAGTAATTCTCCAAGATAAATTCAGAGAGTGTCCATCATGATAGCCTCCTATGCATTTGAAAGCTTTTACGAGTTTTGTGAGACTATGTTCCAACTGTACAAGGCCTATGGTACAAACAAACATGATGTCCTGTCCCCCCCCCAAACAATTCCATGACCTCCACTTGCATCTCAAGCAGCTGTATACAGCAGACAGATGTTGAGAACTCATTCCTAATGATGGATCTACAGTCCTAATGGGGACGATGGGCAAGGCACGGTGTGGCATCATAGGTTTCTGCCAGCTTGCCTTCATTTCTGGCCTCTGCTAAATAGTCATGACACATTAATTAAATGTCCAACTCTGCCAGGCTTGTGCAAGAAATAATGGAATGGCTAAGATTTTACACATTTTAAATGTCATGATCTATTTTAAGACCTTAATGGAGATAAAGAATCACTTCTCTCCAAATTTCAATTTCTCTCTCGTCTAATTGCACTGGGGGAAACTTGTGGTATAATGCCGAACTGAGAGCCGTGAGCGTGTGTCAGGGGCGAAAGCCTTTGGGGGCCTTTGGAGGCACACCCTGGCTTAGTCTTGGACGGCAACTGACAGCCTGCCAAGAGGGGCTTGGCTTAATGAGTTTCAGGAGGTGATCTCGATTGGCTATTATGCACAGGTTCTTATCATAAAATTGACCATTAACCCCCTGATTGGCCAGGAAGCTCTATATATTCTGCCTCATTCCCCGCAATAAAGAACACATGTTCATCAACCCACAAGCGGGGTGTGTGTGTGTGTTTGTGTGATCACTGCCCTCCGCGGGCGACAGGCAGTGATAAGTGTGGACACCCTTGTCTTGGTACTGGTCTTAGAGGAAATGCTGTCAATGTTTCCCCATTCTGTGTGATGTTGCTTGTGGTTCCTCATATCCCTTTATTATGTTCAGGCTCAGACTTCTTACTTGTTGGTGGTTTTGATCATGAACAGGATATAGGATTTTTATCCAGTACTCTTTCTGTACCTATTGGAATTGAACCCAGGGCCTTAGGCACTGGAGGCAAGTGCCTTAACCGCTGAGCCATCTCTCCAGCCCTGACCATGGGATTTTTATCCTTCATTCTGTTGATATGATAATTGTTGGTTGTGTGTATCGGCATATCCTTGCATCCCTGAAATGAAAGGGACTTGATCTTAGATACTA
Source organism: Zapus hudsonius (assembly GCA_004024765.1). NCBI lineage: Eukaryota > Metazoa > Chordata > Mammalia > Rodentia > Dipodidae > Zapus > Zapus hudsonius. The sequence continues at coordinate 25,350 of PVHP010023235.1, forward strand.
ATATTTTTGATATGGTATTGAAAATGAACTTGCTAGGATTCTGTTGAGGGTTTTTGCATCTGTGTTCATATTGGTTGTTTTGTTGTTGACGTGTCTTTGTCTGGTTTGGGCCTGATAGCATGAGTTTGTCAGGCTTTCTTCCCTTTTAGTTCTCAAGAATAGTTGGAGAAGAATGAGCACTCCCTCTCCTTCCAGTTTCATTAAAACCTTGTGAAGCTATCCAGTGCAAATAGCCACAGAACATTATCCAGAGTCGCCCCTTGAGGTCTAAACTGGAACTGCATGAAGTTCCTTTGAGACCTGCTGTTATTGGCTAGGTTCCCATGACAAAGCAGGGAGCCATCAACTAGTCTCAGAGCCAATAGCTCTTTTCTGCCGTACACAATAGACAACACGTTGAAATATCCTCCCACTCTGCTTAACGGGGTATTTTCCCCCATGTGTTGTTAGTGTAACCTTCTCTCTGACCTTCCATGAGTTCCTTGACTGCAATAGCAGTCAGAGTAACCTTCTGAAAATGTAAATCTAATGTGTCACACACCTGCTCAAAACTCATCATGACATTTCACTCTGCAAACTTAACCCCTTGTTTCCAGGGCTTGCCTGACCACCTGCAATTTCCTGAACAACCTCATACCTTCACCCCAGCACACAGTCGATTGAGGTGGTCTTCCCTATGGCTTTCAAGTTAACAGACATAAAATCTGGCTTGGAGTCTGTGGTAGTTTGACTAAATGTCCCCTAATAGATTCAAAAGTATATTAAGGATTTGTCTTCAGCCTCCTGGCTGGAGGAGGTGTCACCTTAGCCTGGCCTCCTAGGGTATTTCGAAGTTGGATGTAAAAATTCAGCTATACATATACAAAGAGCAGTCTGAGTTCAAGTCAGGAAGTCCTGCTGTTTGGTAGTTAGATTGGGTTTACTTGAGTTGCTGGTGCTGGGTCTCTCTCTCTCTCTCTCTCTCTCTCTCTCTCTCTCTCTCTCTCTCTCTCTCTCTCTCTCTCTCCTCTTAGATCTGTGAAATGGGCCAGCCTTTTTCTTCATTATTAAACTTCCCCTGGATCTGTTACTTTAAGAAATACTTTCCTCCCCAAAACTGTGCCTGGTTTGGAGATTCATCCCAGCTGAATCATGTGGCTGACTACGACAGGGTCTGTGACTAGTCTGGGAACACCTACTGTGAGATCTTGAACAAACCTGTTTCCTCCTCTGGCACAATAATGGCATGCCCACATAAGGCTGTAATGGGCAGTATGTTCCGATCACTCCAGAGGGGACATTCCTGCCCTGTCTTGCTCATCTCTGTCCCCAATACCTCATGTTCCTATTGCACACTTAATAAGTAATGCTCAACAGATGACGGTCGCAGTAGCTTTCCATCGCTAATCTGTCCTATCTTTCTTCTTCCTGTCTCTTGGCTCCCATTAATCCTCTGTTCATGGCCTCCTTTGCCCTTTTGTTTACTGCTGCCACGAGTTAAAGTACATGAGGAAACAGCCAGGGAGATGCATGCTATTCTGACAAGGGCTCAGGCCCTCTGCAGGAAAGCTGTGTAGAAAGCAGGCTGGAATGAGCCCATTAGAAAGGCCGCTCCAATTTAAAATCCAGGCCACATATCATGGGGCCAATTACTAGTTTTGAGATCTTACACTAAGTTTATCTTTCTCATCCAGCAGCTTCTGGGGTTTCTCCATTCTCCTCCGTCCTTTGTGTCTCTCTCCAAGGCCCACCAAGGAGCTGAGGACGCCTCTTTCTCAAAACCTCCACTGTGTCAGGTGCTTTGCAGAACAAGGCAGGGTGAGAACACACTGAGCTTCTGGGTGGCTTCACTTGATGTGACAGCATCCTCCAGCATGGAGTACATTCCCAGAACCCCATGCACATTGGAACACAATGAATCCATGAGCCTGTTCTGGGAAAGCCCACATCTTAGACACACTGGGTTTGGGTCCCATTTCTGGGCCTTTCTGAGTTGGACTGAACAAATATCAGCTTTCTCACAGTTAAATCTTGTAACATGTGTAAACATTTGACTAATCTGGTTTTTGTAATGTGGTATGTGTGGGTGCCTATATGGTATGGTGTCCTGTGTGTGGATGGTGGGGTGTGGATGGTGTGGTGTGGTGGCCATGTCCTTCCTTCTGGGTCCGTGGGTTACTTAGGGGGTTGCAGC
>PVHP010023236.1:0-27571 GCA_004024765.1 Zapus hudsonius
ATATATATATATATATATATATATATATATATATATATATATATATATATATATATATATATATATATATATATATATATATATATATATATATATATATATATAATATTCACATATATGAATAGTTGTAGCTGCAGAGAGCCTTTTAAAAAATTTTTCCAGACTTTCTTATCATTTTATCATCTGCACTTCAGTAAGACAGGAGCTGCTTTGTAAGTACTACATAAGACTGGCCCCTTGAGATTTAAATAAAGATAGAGGGAATTATAACACACTCTTCATATTTTAAAATATGGCTCCTAACTTTTTAACATGAGATACTAAAGAGATTTCTAAAGATGAACTTTCAATTACATAATTACATAAGTGCTGGAGAAATAGAGGGAGACATATGTAAATAGAGATAGGAAAAATGTTTTCAATAAGAAAATATTTTCCACTGTGACTTCTTTTTAAGATATGAAAATAACTATAAATATTACAAATATTAATTTTGAAATTTTGAGATAGACTATTATGTTCTTAACTGAAATAACTAGTAGAAATAGATAAAATTTTAAAATCAAACATTCATGTATGTGTTCATGTATTCACACATACATGTACTTTTAAATAAACAATATCATAACATATATGCTGTCTAACAAATTGCTGTTTTATCAATTATAAGTGTGATTTTTTTGCTGTTTGTAGTATTGTGGTGTCGTAGTGAGCCACACACACTGCAGGGATGAATTTACAAAAAAGGAACAGTTTTCAGAGGAAACTATTTATTGAATTAAGAGATCCCAGGGAAGTTCCAGAATGGCAAAAGAGGCTGCCCCCCTTTCACAGATCCAAGCAGACAGAAAAACCCATCACCAGCACCAAAAGCAAGAACACTCCAACTAGTAAACCACAGGAACTCCCAACTTGATCTCTGACTTCTCTTTGCCTATGTATAGCTGGAATTTCATCTCCACCCCAGAAATACCTTAGGGGTGGACCATAGATTCCTGCGCAGGTGACACACTCTCCAGTGAGGAAGTTGAAGAAAACTTTAATAACTCTTGAAACTATTGGGGGACATCCATTCAAACTACCACAAGTGGTATGCAAACATGTTTTTATGTGATTTATATGTGTGTACACATGTTTATGCAGGTGAACATACCTCATGCACACATTTATGGAGGCCGGAAGAAAGCATAAAGTGTTTTCCTGTATACCTCATGCTTGCACAGCAAGAGCTCTTACCCACACAGCCACCCCATACCCTCAATGTATTATATAATCTCCTTCGTGAGTCTATTCATATCCCCCCTTTTAAATATTGTATGAGCAAATCTTGCGAAGGTATCTGATTTTCCCTCCTTTCTGTCCCTAACCCACTGGGGACCCTCCTTGGTGCACATCCTGGATCTGTCCATGGAGTCAGGGGTTATGAAAAGTACAAGAGGTAGTCAGGTTTTTTCCTCTTATTATATTGTTGCTCAGGGTAACAATGTATCTGGATATTCTTCCCCACCATGGCTCTTACAATCTTTCCACCCCCTCTTCTGCTCAGTAACCTGAGTCATGGAGGGTGAATTTTAAGTCTGTTTTATTATTGAGATCTTTAAATATCTCTGGACTTCTGGATGTGTTGGTTATCAATGCTGTCTGTCTCCACTGTCCTTTCATGGGTTGTCGAATTGCTATGGTGATTGGGTGATTGGTCTCTTCTTTATCTCACCACTTTCTCATTGGTTTTGTTTGGGCCCTATATAATAGCCAGGAGAGGTTCATCTCCTGCCAGAATGTAAGCTGTCATCCCATGGTTTGTTGGTGGAATTGGGTTGTCCAGGACTCTTTCTGCATTCTGAAAAATACAAACAGAATCTCCACCCAAGAGTAAGATCAGTATAGGTTAAATGAGACAACCATTGCAAATTTGGCAAGATTCTAAAGGGTGCAGCCTCTCTGTAGCTATCTGGTAGTGGGAATTTCCCCTTGGAGTCTGGGATCTTGGTCCCCAGAGTATTTTGCCATGGGTCACAGTTCTGAGCACTATATTCTATGGTTTCAGAGCTCTTGATCCAATGTATTATTTTCTATATCATTTAGTTGTTTATTTTTAAACCAAATGTTCCCTATTAAATATGATGCTATAGTCCTCATATCTGTTTTGTTATTTTTTAGGAAATAGTCTCAGAAAATCTACTGAGCCAAAAAATATTTATTTTTAAATTTTGAGACACAATGTTATTTTATCCTTCCAAAAGTGCTGGAAGAGTTTGCATTCTTATTCCTGTACAAATAGTCTCATATCCAAAGGGGACCTCCAATAGTGGTAAACTTCTTGCTTTTCATTTGTTGTTAGCATTATTCCTCATTGACAAATAATGGGGAAACATATCTTATTTTTGTCTACATGCTTAACCATTTCCAATTCTTATATATGAACTGAATTTATATTATGTGTACACTTTTGTAATAATGTTTCTCATGATTTCAGTTTTGATTTGTATAAGCTTTTTATAAATATTAAAGACACTACCATATAAAATGTATGTTAAATACTTTCAGCTTTCTTTTGTTATTTTAGATAGAAGTTTGAAATTATATGACCTAATATTTATCAATTTTATATCTTGATGTGCTAGTGAAAGAAAAGATTAGATCATAAAATCACTCACAGACATCTTTGAAATCAGTTGAATTTTTAACATTTAAGTATGTTGTCTATGTGGGATTTATTTGAGGGTATGCACTGAGGTAGTAGGAAACAAGCTTATCAATGATTACTTGGTTTTTCTCCTAAGAAAGACTTGTATTGAGGTCGGGCTCCATGATTTAATAGCCAACTGACCTTGAGAAAAATCACTTAACCTCTTGGATTCTGTTTCTTCATCTGTGAAAATGGGTGATCACACTTCTTAATTCACACATTGGTGATGAAAATGAAAGAACTGGTTTACGGGATTGAGAACAAGACTTGAAATATAGTGTGGATATAATCTACGCTAGTTGAACTTAGTCTTATTTCTAATACTATTCTAACAGATATGCAGTGACCTCAAATAATTTATTGATTAATCCTCCTTTCTCAAAAGATTCAAAATTAAGCTTTCATTTCATATTTAATTGCAATATATGATTAGATATATGTCTAAACTCTTTAATATGTTACATCATTCCATCTGCCCATTTCCTTAATACAATTGCAATGATAGTATTGTTAGAATAGCTTTTCACACCAGCTGTATCAACACTCTACCATTATTCTTCTAGCCCAACATTTGCTGGCTAATGTGCATGCTTTCCTTCCACTTGAATTTTGGAATTAGTGGGGCTAAGATTCATAGACATGTGCAAAAGATCTCATTTGAAATTATTTTAATCTTTTTATTAATGTAAAAAAAGAAAATAAACATGACATCAATTTTTCAGACAACTAACTTCATGTCAAATTTGTAGCAAAATATTTTTATCTTTACCAAAAGCTTTACTTGTTATTTTCAAAGGAATGTAAAATAATAGCAGATACCCTTATCTAGTTAATAATTAATTATGAAATTTAATATTTTATGATCACACAGAGCTTTTACTTTACTCATGTATTTTTCTGCTAAAAGGTCATGATTTAATACACATGGAAACCTAGAATATATAAATGTATATTACCTATTTATATAATATATAACAATATTTATATAAAATATATAATATAGCATAAATATATAATGTATAAATATAATATATGATATATATTAGATTTTTATATTATATATATTATGCTACATATTAAGACATTAAAAGCAGAGTATTTCTATAATTTAGCAGCATTCAATCTAGGTTTATAATCAAGGTCTCTCTGCTTGGCTAAGATATCCAATCAGTGGCAATGAATACCCTAGCTGGAACTGGGATCCAAGCCATATTCCTATGAAGACCAAGAATTTGGATTCCAGAGGGCAGCTTCTATTAACTATGGGCCTAAAAAGAAGCTATACCCATTATAATCTTGCCAAACTAATAAGGCTTGTCCCTTTTAATGTATGCTGATCTCACTCTCCACTGGAGAATCTGTTTTTATTTTCAGAAGGCAGCAAGAACCATGGACAACCCCATTCTACTAAGAGCAGAAATGATAGTTGTCTTCCTAGAAGGAGATGAACCACCCTTAACATATCAGTTTGTGCCCAGGTGAAACCACAGAGGAAGTGGAGTACAAGAGTGCTGCTTCCACAGCAAGCCTGACAACCTGTGCCAGAAAGATGGAAACAGACATCTAGGATACCCGAATGTTCCAAAGCTCTTGGAGTCATTTTGGGAATTTAACATTATAGAAAATTACTCATTCCAGTCAGTTTTTTAAAGCAATGTATTCTCATATCTATCTCGATGCTCTCTTTATCTGAGGCTATTCTCCCTTCTCTTTCCTCACATTTTATCTTTTTTCTTCTTAAATATAAGCAGTTACTCATTTATGTTTATTTTCTTTGCATATTTTAAAGCTTAAAAGTAGTTCCATCATGCACAGAATTAACAGAATAGTAAAGTGAACAACTGTCTGCCTATCATATTTGACAAATATCAATGTCTTGAGACCCTTCACTCAAATTTCAATGCACTTAAAAATAAACATTAAAGATAAATTATAGCCCCCTTTATATCCCTCATTTATTCATTCATATTCATTGCTACCTATTATTATGCTGGTTTTAGTGTCTTCATGTACATAATTTGGTAGATAATTCTATTCAAATATTTTCAGCTCTCCATCTTCTGGGTATGTAACAGCAATATGCTGACAGGCCCTCTTGTGGTTGACCAGTACTATAATGACATTGAGTATTGATTGGAAGAGACATACGTCATTTCCAAGCCAGGTCATTTAACTGTTCACAAAAAATGTTCAAAGATGGTATTTCCACCACCACCACAACCTACAAATTTCCAGGCTGTGGCTATTCAACCTCCTTGTGCCGTAGAATAAGGATGTTTTCGGATGTAACCCTATGAGACCCCTCAGTTAATGAAATTGGCACAAATAAGGAATAGATTTTTGTTGATTCAATCTTCTGAGATTCATTTTGTTTGTTTGTTTTTGCTCTGTTTAAAACACAGCACAATACAGTCTATCCTGAAAAATGAATCCATAAACAAGTAGTATGATTTCATAATTGAGTGTATGTTAATTAAGCTTTTTATGCCTTTTCATACATAGTGATTCTCATGAAATCTTATTAACATTATTAATGTGATTAGGCCATTTAATTTTCCAATGAATAAATGATGGTCTATTAAATCATGCTTGTATTAGTGGAAATTTGTATTGTATTCAATTTTACATGACTAATAAAAATGCTAAATTTTGCACCTTATAAAATACATATTATTTTTTTTAATAAATGAAGCCTATTTTATTACTTCAAGTGTTAATGATAAAAAAATTTCAGCACAGCTGTTGCATTTAAAAAAGTGAAACGCCATACTATGTTTCTAGCTCAGTAAACAGATGGACCTGATGTCTTTGAATGACATAACAATTGAGCATTGTACAGTACATCTTATGAAGACCTGTAAAATTAAAAACTACTCATTTATTCATTATGAAACAAATATGTATTCATAGTTTCAGCTTCTTTTTTCTTCCTCGACCATCAGGCGCACCATCCATTTTACATTTCTGTGTTGAAGAAGGCTTTGGTCCTTGTTTCTTTTTCTCTGCCTTCTCCTTTTCTTCTAGCTCCATGTTTTCTCTTTCAATCAAAGTAATTAAGGTATTACACCTCCTCTGGAGTTCCATTGCAGTTCTCGACTTAAGAAACCAATCAAATCTGAACTGTGGGGAGTTGCGAATACACTGTCATAATTCATCATAAACATTTTCCTTATCGAACCCAAGCTTATGAAGCATACAAATAAGAAAACGATCCTCTTCTTCAGTGTAGTTTTTTTCCTTTGTTAGCACCAAATGATATTCTTAGCTGATGGAAAGGTGCTTTGTACCATCCAATCTTTGTATCAAGTGCTTTCTTGATACTTCTCTGAATTCTCGCCTCTCCCCTTTCGATCTGAGCCATAATCTTCTCTATGTCCTGGAGCTCATTGCATCTTTCCCAAAACACAGCTGAATATTCAATGACTTCTTCTGGAGTTTTTCCTTCTACTTCTCTTGCTATATTTTCAATATCATTGTGACCCCACTTCTCATTGGCTTTGATAAACTGATTAAAATCTCTCTTATTCTGGTTGGTAAATCCCTGGGTCAGGAGCTTCTCTTTCTCCTCAAGCTCCTCATCATTAAGGGGTTCAGCTTCATCAATCTTGAGCTGTTCTTTCTGTGCCTGCGCTGCATTAGGTAGGTCAGGACTTCGAGGTACCTTGTACCCAATAGTTTTTCTGTAATACAAAATTTCTTTTTCCAATAATTCAAATAAACGTGGGGAAAAGAACTGGAAATCCTGAACACTGGGCTGTTTTGGAGGTTGAGGAGCCTTGGGTGCTTTAGGCTCACTAACACGAAGAGCCTCCCTGAAATACGCATCCACAGCATAGTTGGTTTTTCTCTCTCGCTTGGGTGGTTCAATCCACTCTGTGACTGCAATCTTTTGTTTTTCTCTGTAGTCTTCTCCTTCAAAGTTATAAACACTTGACTCTGTATCCATGGTGAAGTTTCTAAGTGAGCTCTCACCCATCTTGGAGAGCTTTTCATTCATCTCTGCAGTCTTCTTAGCACCTCTTTTCCAAAATACCATCAATATCCTCATTGGTGATTTCACTTTCCTTTGAGGCGAACACATGTGTGGCCCCATGTCGAATCATTTGAAGCATTTCATCTTTCACAAATTTGTTCAAATTATGATCCACAAGCCTCCCTTGTTGAATGACTATTGAATCCAGTCTTAGTTTCATCTCAGCTCGTTTTACTATTCTCTCTTCTACAGTGTTATCAGTTATAAAGCGGAACACTCTGACAGTCTTCGTTTGCCCAATTCTATGTGCTCGGTCCATAGCCTGAAGATCTACTTGGGGATTCCAATCTGAATCATATAAAATGACTACATCAGCAGTTGCAAGATTGATGCCAAGGCCACCAGCACGTGTGCTTAACATGAAAACAAACTTTGTGCTGTTTGGTTCATTGTATGCATTGATGGAGTCTTGTCTCTCATCATGTGGTGTCTGTCCATCCAACCTGCAGTACTCATAATTTCTCCACATAAAATAATCTTCCAAGATGTCTAACACCCTTGTCATCTGACTGAAGCTTAGTACTCTTGATCCTTGTTCTTTTAATTTAGGGAGCAACTTGTCTAATACCACCATTTTGCCACTGTTTGTAACTAGATACATATCTGTTGTGTAAGGTGGACCAGCTTCCGCTCCATCAAAGAGATATGGATGATTACAGCATTTCCTCAATTGCATGAGAATGTTCAATAACCTCATTTTGTCCATCTTTCCTGCTGAGTTCAGTATGTCTATATCCTTCATTAATATTCATTAATATTCGGGTATACCATTCCCTTTGCATTTTGCTGAGACCCACATAGATTTTCACTTCCTTCTTTGGAGGCAGACTCTTTTCAACATCAGCCTTAATTCAACAAAGGAGGAATGGACGCAAAACCATGTGAAGCCTCTCAACCAGCTTCTGATCCCCAAGCAGTTGTTGGTATCAAACCAGGAATCAAAATCATCAGCTGAATTAAACACATCTGGTAACAAAAAATTAAGAAGTGACCACAGTGTGAAGAGGTGTGGCAGTTAATATCAGTCGGTTTATTGTCTTGAATTCCCTCACTATTTCTGACAACTTAGATTTTTCATTTTTTATCCTGTGAGCTTCATCTATAACTAAGTATCTCCAGTTAAATTTTTTGAAGACAGACTTCTCTTTAATAAGCATTTCATAGGAAGTTACACACACATCCCATTCTCCTGGTAATAAAACATCCCTGACAAAAGCAGCTCTTTGTTCTTTATCACCTATTAAACACACAGATCTGAGTGTTGGTACCCATCTTTTGAATTCACTCATCCAGTTGTGCAACGTAGACTTGGGAACCAAAACCATATGAGGACCAGGAGGAATGTTTCTATAGTGTTTCAAGTACCCAAGAAGAGAGATTGTTTGAAGAGTCTTTCCCAAGCCCATTTCATCAGCAAGGATACCACTGATGCCATTCTCATACAGAGAGATGAGCCAGTTCAATCCTCGGACCTGATAATCTCTCAGTTTACCACATTTTACATATGATGGAGAGTCTTCAAATTGCGTGCAAACATTGGTTGCTTTGGAACTTTCTGTTAATAGTTCTTCATCCTCCTCCTGCTCTGTTCTACGGTGCCAGTAGTTGCCAACTAACAGTAAATACTGTTTCTCATCCTTTTTCATTCGTGGGCGCCCTGGTTTCATCTTCAACAGTGATGTTGTAGTCTTCTGAGCAGCAGGCTGAATGAAATGTGCAAACAGTTCTGTCTGCTTTAATAAATACTCAAATCTGTTCGCTCGGTCAGTTTGCATTTTTTCTTCATAGGTAGGATCTGGTTCTTGGATTTCTTTTTGCTTCCCAGGTGATGCGTCATCAAATACTTCCTCCATCTCGCAGTCCAGGGAACCCGCGCCCGCGGCATATGGAGCCGCCTGGGCTGCGCCGCCCTCCGGGCCGCCTTTGTCGCTGTCGCTGTTGGTCGGCGCCGCGGGCTGGGGAGGCGCGCTCTCGGGAGGCGGAGGTGGCGGAGTCTCGGCAGCCTACGACATCGTGCTCCGTCCACGTGCGTCATCTGGGCAGGCGGCGAGTGAGGCGGCCTAGGCCGGGCCCGCTGTGTCGTCACGGGCGGCCGGAGGAGCGGGAGACCCAGCCGGAAGCTGTCGGGAGAGCCCGCCGCTCGCGCCGCTGCTGTCCTCTTCCGCGGGGACCAGGGTCCGAGCGGTGCTCACCTCGCAATGGGAATCACTTCGACCGGGGTGGGCGGGGCCAGAGGGGTCACGGAGGTCAGGTGGGGCGAGCTGACTTCCAGGGGGCGGAGGGGAAGGAAAGCGAAAGAAAGACCGAGGGGGGGAGGGGGGCCTCGGCGCCTGCCGCCCATATTAAATTTTTATAAAAGTGAAATTATATTATAATGGGGTTAATGTATCTTTTAAAAATCTTGAGGTCACATCATAACTCTGCTTGTGATTCTAGGAACTTATAAAATAGTATGACTGCAGGAAAATTACTACTTCTACATGCTTCCAACACTTGGTATTGTCAGTTCCAATCTCATCATTCTTGTTTATAGTATTGATTTTCATTTTACTGATGTCTAATATAATTGAGCATTGTTTCATAAGCCTATTTTCCAGTTTGGATTTTTATCTTTATGTATCCTTTATTATTTGCCCTTTATTTTGTAAATTTTGCCCTTATTAGTTATGTGTATTGCAGCTATTGTCTCATGTCTAAGTCTGGGCAGTTCACTTGATTCATGGGGTTGTTTTCCATGCAACTTTTATAATTTTAATTCCATCAAATTTTGTGTATCAACCAACTCATTTAACATTTGACCCTGTCTTACAGCTTTATTAAGAAGAGAAAATTTACAGTGTAAAAATTTCCTATTTAATGTAAAAAAAACTTAGCTTTTACTATCTCCATAGATAGTACAACTGCCTTTAATTTTAAAATATTTTCATAAAATATTGACTGGCAAATCTATATAGGCTCACTGACTATGAACTTGTAACAGACGTCTGAGTCAGCTCTCTATGTTTATAAATATCCCTATTCATAACATTACACAATCATATTTGTGGACTCTTCTGACTGGCCTCTTTTAAGTTGAACCATGTTTTCAAGATCTATGTACTTTGTAACATAGATTTTATTTTTTCTTTTTTCAAAGAGATCAGAAAACATCGCTTTCTGAATCTCCTACTTACCTGCTTAAGTTAATGCTTTTTACATCTTTCTGTAGCATTACATTTTAATTGAATTCTAGATTATATACAAAGATAGCTTGTCCATGAATTGATGCAGCATTTATGTATTTATGTCAGAAAGAAAGCCCAGGAATTGCTGCTCAACCTTTTTGTACTTTTTTATATCTGGTTTGATTGCATTTGAGGCGTATACTATGGACTTTGCTCAACAGCTATGAAAGGCATTTAGTACAATTTGTCCCTGGATCATGCCAATTTAAAAAATGTTATATATATTTATAAAGGAAAATTAGGAGATATGCCTTCTGTTACAAGTCTATAGAGCTCAAATACATGTGAATCGGCTGACTTAAAATATTTGTTTAATTACATGGTTCATATCACTAATTATTTTGTGCCTATTTTGAAATTTAATGGCTTGAGTGATAGAAATTAGAATATCCAATTATTGTTTTGTTTCATTCACTTTTCATTGTATATTTTAATTTGAATCTGCTTCATATGCTTTGATTTAACATTACTTTGCATCTTTTAATAACATCTCATTTTCTCAATATTTTGTCATTATAAATTTTCTTTTTATAACGTTTAGTGTGCTTCATATTGATTTCAGTCATTGTCATTTAGTCATTATAGTACAATACTTTAAGTATTGCTAAGTCAAATTTTCCACATTTGTCTTTTTTAATTCATTCATATTGATATTACTTTCTATTCCACAGACAGTGCTATGTGCTGGAATATGCAAGACAGACACATTTTGTTCTGAAGCTGTTTAAAAACTAATGATTGGGCTGGAAAACTATGTAGGTAAAAATGCTTTATTTGCAAATAGAGAGTAATCTAAGAAGGATAACAAGCGTTTAAGATGAAATTATTTTTGGTATGAGCTTTAAAAAGGAAATAAAGGTTAAGCACGGTTAATAAACAAACAAAAAAAATGTAACCCAGGACAGTGAATAAGAGAATGCTGAGCACATGTGAGGGACAGTGAATGAAATTGAGAAAGGGATGGAAAAAGAAATGATTGATGAGGCAGGATACATAATTGGTGTCAGATCACCAGGGAGGCTTATAGTGAGATGAATTAGTGAAGCCTTTAATCTAAACACAGTGGAATACTCTTAATGGATTTGAAAGCAAGGAGTCATGCAATTCCATCATAGCTAGGGCCTTTTACAAATGCTATTAAATTAAAAAGAACAGAAATTATGCAAAATATGTTCAGCTCCCACAACAGGATTAAATCCAAAATTAATAGCAAAATTTGAGACATTAAAAACATACAAATGGACTGGAGAGATGGCTCAGCAGTTAAGGTGCTTGCCTGCAAAGCCTAATGACCACAATTTGATTCTCCAGTGCCCATGTAAAGCCAGATGCACAAGGTGGCACATGCATCTGTAATTCATCTGCAGTGGATAGAGGCCCTAGCGCACCCATTCTCCCCCCTCTCTCTATTCGCATTTTTCTATCACTCACTCTATCAAATAATAAATTAAATAATTAAAAAAAACAAAAAATCCTTACTAAAACTCTATCAAATAATGCATGTAATCAAATAAGAAATTGCATGCAATATTAGAACACATTTTGTATATATTCAAAGTAAAGCAATTAGAGTCACTATAGCTAATTTAAATGGATATTTATATCATAAAAAGATTACACACAAAAAGAAGAAAGTGCTTAAAAATAATCTAGGTTCCCATAGCTCAAAATCTTGATATAAAAAAATTAAACCAAAGTCTAACAAAGAAATAAGCAATATTAGAGCAAAAATTTATTAAAAAAGAAAGTAGAGAAAATAAATGAGTCAAGTGATTTATTTAGAAAGATCAACAAATTTAGGGAAAAGGCTAGAATGACATATAGTATACTATAAATGTATTTCAAAAACTTTATAGTATTTTCAAGTAATGAAACTGAAATTACTGTGTATGATATATGATTCAATTCACATAAAACACTGAGAGAAAGAAAATTGCTATGTATAAGCAGAATAGTTTTCAACTATGATTAGGAGAAGGAATAGTAGGTGTTAATTGAAATTAGCAAAAGGCTCTCTTTGTGGTAATAAAAATATTCTACTAGATTCTCGATGGTGTCTAAAGTATATAAATTTCATATAAATTAGCTAACTTTTTGGTTATAATTTAGTGCTATTCATGATGTGTTAATTATATCTCAGAAAAATTTGGAGTAAAAAATATTGATCTAAGTTCATCAATAAAGAAAGACTGATAGACAACGATTTCATACCAGAGAGAGGAAACACACCCTATAATATCCAGGATTCTGGTTACAGTAACAGTGAGCATAGTTTTGAAATCCACTGATTGAGGAACATGGAAGAAAAAAGGTTGAAATGGAAGTGTCCATAAGATTTTTCAGTGGATTTCTGCTAAGCACTTCAGTATAAAAGGTAAGTTAAAAAAGTTAAGAAAATGATACCCTTTCCAGACTCATTATAACTCTTGCAATTTTTACACAGTGTTTTCTATTTCCCCACTATTCCTGTTTTTGTTCTTGCATTCAGTTGTTTATACCAAATAATTATCATTTACACTATTATTTTTCACACAAAATGCTCTCTCCACCTCATGCTCTAGAATGTCTGATTATTTTAGATGCCCTTTGCTGAGAAACCAATTCATCAATGATAATTGAATCCATAGCAGTCACTGTGCTTTCTTGTGCCACAATGAAAAGTGATCATAGATCCGAATACTGAGCAATATCAAATCATTATTGATGAGTTTAGTGAGTTTAGGAAAATAGTTTCAGAGGAATGGTAGGAACAGAATTTAAATAACCATGGAAAGCTCTCTCTCTTTCTCTCTCTCTCTCTCTGTCTCTCTCTCCCCCTCTGTCTCTCTCCCCCCCTCTCTCTTCTCCCCCTCTTATATAATGCCAGTATTTATTTCATGGGTTGAGTGAATCCTAAATTAGATTATGATTACAAATGCCTCCTGCAATCCCTTTTACTTAGCAAGTACATAAATGTACATCATAACAAACAAGTACATAAACACATTGTGGTAGTTGAATGGATGACCCCAATAGATTCACGAGTTTTGTTAAAGCTTGAAATTTGAAGGAGGTGTCACTTTGGGCACTTCCTTGAGTCCAGCCAGTTCTAAGGTATTTCTGAGGGGGAATCTGGAATTCCAGTTATACCTATGTAGACAGCAGTCTGAGCTCTGCCTGGGATTCCTGCTGTTTGTCTGCTTGAGTGTGCATGGTTTTGGAGTTGCTGGTGGAGTTTTTCCTCTGTGTGAGAATCTGTAAGCTTCAAATAAATCCATTCTTCCTCCCACTAATTGTGCCTGCTTTGGCGGTTCATCCTCATCAGTGTGAGCTGACTATGACACAGAGTAAGTACATACATCAATGGGGTGCGATTTCTTGAACATACTTTTACTGACCATTCATGCATCCACTTTCCTTGTTTGTTGTCCCTTTATTGTAGGGTCCTTTGCCTCTTTATTGACCTGTGTATCTTTGGCCTCATCCCTTTGTGCTATGTCTTGGTGCTTTCTATTTTCTCTGCCTGATGAACCAAAATCTTCTGCCTAAAGTTTACCACCTTTTAAAAAAATACTTAAAATTAAGCACTAAAATGTACTTAAATTTGAAGCCTGGAGAAATAGAGTATAAATTGTAGAAAGTACAAAAAAAATTCCTGTAACAGTCATCAGAGATCAGTGCCTAGGTTAATTTTTACCAGATACTTAGCATTTATATGATAAATAATGCACTAAGAACAAAATAACCATCTCCTAATCAATACATACTGCAAAACACACACACAGTAAAGCCAGTCATTTTAGATTTAATTCTGAAGCTTAGACACTCTAGCAGTTTAGATATATGTCCTCCAATAGACTCAGAGGTGTTCATTAAAACTTGGATTTGAGCCACCTGGCAAGAAGAGGAGTCACTGGGGGTGGATCTGATTTCTAGCCCAAAGGTATACAGAGAACAACTGGAGCTCTGGCTGATTGCTGCTGGTTCCCTGCTGTATGGCCGTCCCTTTGTGTGTGCTTGATTGTGGTGCTGGCTGTGTGGTTGTGTCTCTCTTCTTAGATCTATGAAAGGGGGAAGCTTCTTCCACCATGAATAGAACCTCCCCTGGATCTGTAACTGAAATAAATCCCATTCCTCTCATAAACTGTCACTGTTTGGAAGTTCATCCCAGCAACATGGAGCTTAATATAACAGATGGGGATGCATAATGATAAATTTTTGTTTTTCAACTTGATTGAGCCAATGAGTAAACAGATCTTTAGTGAAATATGATAGTTTCTTTGGAGGTGTCTTTTGATGGCATTAATATATGAGTGGGTACCCTGAGTAATGCAGAGTGCTTATAATTAAATGCTGTCCAATCCCTTGAGGGCCTAAATAGAAAGAACCGAATAAAAAGACTTCTTTTTCTTCCTGATTGCCCTGGGACATCAGGCTTCTTTGACCTTGGAATGTGTTTACACATTAATACTCCATGTTCTCAGGACTTTAAAATGGACTGGAACTTAAGACATCAGTTAATAAGAATGTGGAATATCTCAGCTCTCATAAGCATGAGAACAAAATAGTCAAGTCCTTATAAACTGCCCCCTCATCTCTCCTTCTTTCATTCTTCCCTCCACCTTTCTTCTGCCCCTTTTTTTCTCCTTAATTCTTTCTTATCTTTGGAGAATCTGGTCTAAGTTTTTGTTGTTGTTGTTTATCTTTGGAACTATAATCTCTAATTATGACAGCCATGTATGTAGAAAATCAGAGATATATTTACTGCTGGCTCAATTTTTAATTTTTAATAATTTCATTTAAACTTCACGACAAACTAGTAAAATGATAATTTGATCATGCTGAAGAAAGCAAAAGTCTTCAAAAGGGAAAAATCAGTTTATAAAATTCAAATAATTAGCTGTAGCTCACAAACTAATAAGTGGAGAAATATGATTTGATATTATGTTTGCTTAACTTCAAGTTCTTTTTCCATTTTCCCAGATGAAATGAATCATGAAAGAGAAGCTATAAATGTTTTTAATGAGTAAATTTGAGAATAATGGATAATGGTGAAATTCAGAATATTTGATTTCAGTGCTACTGATTTTTTGTTAATTTTTAGTTAGCATAAAAATCATGGGTTTCATTATGGGTTTCTTTGGTGTGTGTATATGCCATATTATTTTCTTATTTGTCCCTGTTCCCAACTGCACTTCTTGTCTCCCTAACCTCCTTTTGTTAGTCCCCCTTTCCTCCTCTATTTGCTGCATGTATTTCATTACCTCCTCTCCCAATTTGTATTGTTTCCTTCACACTCATAATCTCCTCTCTAATTCCATGCCCTGCAATTATATATGTGTCTTTCATTTGGTATTCTCCCTACATGTTTGGAGAAGATGCAGACTAGAATTCCTTTTTTCCTGACATCTCTATTTTACTCAGTCCAGAGTCTAACAAGTCTGTGTATCTTTTTTTGTTTATTTTCTATATATATTTATTTTAAAATCTTTATTATCCATAATTAGATACACTGTATGAGAAAATAATGTGTTAGTATCCCCAATTTCCCTCCTCCTTTTCCTCAATCAGCTGAGTATCCCCCTCTGTGGGCATACAGGATCAGTCCATGGCATGGGGGTTATGGATAGCCTAGGAGTCAACAGGGTTACACCCACACTTTGAGTATTGTTGCTGAGGGGGGGGGCAATGTCTCTGGAGATTCTCCTCCACCATGACTCTTACATTCTTTCCACCCTCTCGTCCGCTCAGTTCCCTGAGTCATGGCGGGTGAGTTTTAAGTCTGCTTTATTGTTGAAGTCTTAGGGGTCTTTGTACTTCTTTAGGTTGTGTTGAAAATCAATGGTGTCTGTCTCTCTGGCTTATCTTGGATTGACTGATTGGCTGTGGTTATGGGTCTCTTGCAGGGTCTCTCAGTGCTGATTGATGGCTTTATGTTGTTTCTTCAGCAATAGGATCTTACCTGTGGCCTGGGGTGGGTATTCAAGAGCTTTGACAGAATCCTGTCTTGTTTGGGGTACCTCTTAGGTCTCTTTGGTCAACAGAATAGCCTTATAGATACGTAATAGGTACTTCTAGAAAAGCTACTGAACTAGATGCATTTCTTTTATTGCCTTTTCTATTTCTTGATAGAATTGCTCTTGGATTCTTTCTGCTATTCTATTAGAAGATGGCAAACAGAGCTCTCCTTAAGCATGAGCATGATTTTATTCTTAATGAGAAAAAAATCTTTGGACATCTTAGAAGTGCATATAGGGACAAAAATGTTTGATTTAAAAACTATCAAACAAATAGTATTATATAAACAATAAAATACAGTTTTAATGACCAGCCTGAAAAATAGCTATGAAGCCTGCTTGCAACTTTCCTTTTACAAAACCTTTGTCTGTTGAACAATTCCTATACTTTATATATTTCATGATGAATCATCAAACTAAAATTGATAGAGAGATGAGCTTACATAGAACTATCAATTGTAGTAGCTACGTTCAATCAGTTGAAACACTTCAACCTCTAGAGAAAATAGGCTACTGGAAATAAGAAATAGTTACTGGTGCCAGAGGTCTTACAACTCATTTGATAACATCCTATTCTTGGCCACTGATCTAAATAAAGATAGCATGTTCTGGTTACAGAAGGGAAAGGAGAACTTTTAAGATGGCAGTTTAGTTTATATTGTCTACTAACTCTCTGGTCCCTTGAGATCTGGAAGGATTCTTGGGATTGATGGGAATAAAGTGCTTGTGTGACTTGAAATTAATGATAAGAATCCTCTATTCTTAAAGGTGTTATTTTCAAGTGGAGAAACAGGAAACGAGGCAAAAGATAACCAGCATAACTTAACGTGAGGTATGTCTTGACCAGAACACTCAAAACGACTATATCATTTTGCTCAGTAATGCTGCATTGGTTCTTAAAGTCAACTGGACCAAGGTGTTTTTTAAATTTTTAAAAAATATTTTATTTATTCATTTTAATCAGAGAGAGAGAGAGAGAGAGAGAAAGAGAGAGAGAGAAGAGAGAGAGAACCAGGGCCACTACCTTGTGGATCTCGCTTATGTGGGTCCTGGGGAATTGAACCTGGGGCCTTAGGCACTGGAGGCAAGTGCCTTAACCGCTGAGCCATCTCTCCAGCCCCGAGGTGTTTTTTTTTAATTGTGGGACTTAACCACTGACAAATAGACATAATTTTCTGAGTGCTAATCATGGAGCCATGATACAAAATGTTCTCAGTCATTCTTTAGGCATATAATCCCTTTTTGCATTATTTCCAGTTATATTCCAGGTATACATGGAGTATGGGGAAAGAAGAATTAAAGTTTTACTAGAGGAAGCAGGCTAAGTGTAATAGATGGATAGGTAGACAAGGAAGATGAGAACAGAAAATGTACTGCAGATGCATTAAAGAAAATAAGCAAAGCCATGATGTCAGGTCAGAAGCAAACTTGCTTGGGAGCATATAAAATTGACATTTTTCTTCTTGTTAATGTGATCCACTGAGATATAGAGTGTTCTAGGAATATAGAGACCAATAAGATATAGCCTCTGTTCTAAGCGCATATGGAGAATAGTGTGAAGCTAAATAAATTTACTTTCCCTACCAGTGTCTGTTTTTATGTCTATTTTGTATGATGCTCACAAGTTTCAGTAAGTTTAACTCTTCTTTGTGACTCAAGACAGCAACTGAATTGTTTTATTGCCATTGGTACTAAAATGAGAGACCAACTTCAGGTCCCATCCCACTATAGGCTAAATGTAATGAAGAAGACATTTGAGGGCAGGATCAGTGTCCTTAAATTTATATGTAAAGATTAACTTTTAATTGACACTCACTTATCAAATTATACTTAGTTTTTACATTATTGTTCAATAATTAAAACCATCAACTGCTTTTGCATTACTGATACACATGTTATGTGGCTAAAAAGATGATCTTCATAAAGGACCTAAAATTTTCATTGAAATGAACAAGCGTTTATTACCAGAGCACACTTTTCCTAAGTGTAGTGAACATGAAACTGGATGGGTTAGGGAAAATATTAGTTTTGTATTAATAGGGACCTAATCTGTGATCTCATAAAAAGTCTTAGGCAAGTTATTTAGCTTCAAGTCTCTATATCCCTCTTTGTAAATGAGAATAAGTAAAACATCTGTCTCAAAAATTTTATCCAGGGCTGGAGAGATGGCTCAGCAGTTATGGCACTTGCCTCCAGTGCCTAAGGCCCTGGGTCAATTCCCCGGAACCCACATAAGCCAGAACCACAAGGTGGTGGCCCTGGTGCATTCTCTCTCTCTCTCTCTCTCTCTCTCTCTCTCTTTCTTCCTCTCTCTCTCTCTATCTCTGCTTTACAATGAATAAATAAAATATTTTAAAAAAATTTATCCATATATATGTATATATATATATATATATATATATATATATATATATATATATATATATATATATATATATATATATATATATATATATATATATATATATATATATTTCTTAATTATTTACAGCTATCTGGTACACAGTAGAGTTACCATATATTTTTCACTGCCCATAGCCATCCATCCCAACAATCTAAATAGTTATGGTTGTGTGAGGATTCAGAGGAACATGAAATATTTCACTTCTCTCATGAACACTCCATCTTCTAACAAATTTACAGAACAACCTATACAGTTCTGTCAAAATTAAAAATAATGCCTTTACTGAAACAATTTGAAGTGGTGACTTACTGTGGCCTTGGATCATGCCTCCTAGAGACTTGGCAAATAATACCAAGAATACTATTTCATTGGAAAAGCTCATAAAGGTTCATCTTCAGCTATTACTGATTTAGTAATAGCAGATACATGGAAACTTTCACACTCTACTGAATTGGATTATACATTCTGCTCTAGGCCACATAACTCATACTTTCAGGTTACATTTTTCTAAGTACTCCCATTTCTGATTAATGGTGTGAATAACAGAGCTCCAGCCAGTATTCTCTTATCTGAGCATTCTAAAGACTTATTATCAGTTGCCCTTCAGAAATCATTAGGAAGCATTTTTTCATTTGCCCAGTTTAATAATGGAAATTAGAAAATAAATTATGATTATGCACAAACACATGACCCAGCATCACCAACACATGCATACAAGCATTGATTACCATCGTTTTCTCTCAAGCAAAATACAGGTAATTCCAAAATTATCTGGAAAAGTTCACATTAAAGATAAATGCAAACTGAGAAGATCATGTGGGCATATCATTCCCTGCCTTATTCGGGTTGAAAAATATGTAGACTTTAGAGGCAACAGTGAGAAATATGTATGTTATAGAGTTATATGTTTTAATAACTTATCATTCTATTAAGATTATATACTCACTGGAATCATAAAAGGTTAATATTGAGATGAACCCTAAGAACAAAAACTAGGCATTTCCATTACTTCACCCACCCTCAAAATGAGCCTTAAGCTATGTTACACTTGATCAGCAGGAATTTCCTTCTTTATTAAAGAATGATGATACACATATTGAGCAATGTTATTGAGAATGCCTAAATTTTGTCATTACCCTAGAAGTGCTTAAAATTGCCATTACAAATTTCTGCAGGCTAGTCCCAGGTCTCAATGGACTCCTGCAGAGTGTTATGAAGTACTAGTTGGGAATCCATTTCATTTGCCCACACATGTATACTTATATGGCCATATTGGGTATTTAAAGGTGGAAATGAAAGATTTTATTTTCTATCTGTAAAGGAACGTTAATCTAAATGATATCCTGAAATTATAGCCTATAAATCAAAACTGGTGCATCTTCAAAAATAGTGTCTGTTATGCATTTTTGTGGTAATAGTAATCACCAAGTTATCTATCATTTCCTGCTTCTTGGGTGGCTTCATTTTACAATAATAGATATTACTACTTCACATTTACAATTAAATATGCTTGTTTGTTAAGGGACATGTGCCCAACAAAAGTCATTGGAGACTCTTGGCAAGGCATGCTGCTTTTGGATCACCAATGTATATCACTAATGACTCTTGAGAGAAATACCTAGATGTTGAATAATGAACCGAAGGCTGCATAACAGGTAAAATAATTTCACATAAATCTGAGCATTCTAAAGAATTATTATCAGTTGCCCTTCAGAAATCATTAGGAAGCAAAATCCAGACATTTTCTACTTTTAATTATAGTTATATTTTAATTCATAGATTTCAAGAAATGTCTTGTTCTTTAGCATACGTGTTAAAAATAAAAGTTTTCAGTGCTTCAATTCAGTGTATTAAGCAACTAGCTCAAGATTATGTAATATTAATGATTATTGTGTTTTGGATAACAATTCTTACTGATTCATCTGGACTATTTTTAAAGATGAAAATTTAAGTAACTGATATCAGCTCAGTTTTTGTGATATTGTTTTAATAAATGAGACATGGTTTTTTCTGACTTCATTTTAGTAACTATTGCTTGCAATTTATCCCAAATGAAAAAGGACTAGAGGATGTTTCAAAATTGCTAAAACCTAACCATGCAACACCTTGAAATCACAATTTTGACCTACATCACCTGGCACTGTAGCATGAAGATAGTAAAAGGAACAGATTATTAAAATTTACAATTTATTCATCACTTACTTTGTACCATGTACACAAATGATTTACACGGGTCATCTCATTTAAGCCTCACAACGTTTTAGCAAGGTCGCTTCATTATCAACACTTTGTGAACAGGAAAAATAAAGCACAGCAAGAGGTTAAGTAACTTCACTCAAGGTCATGGAAATAGGAAGAGGGAGAAAGGACTTTAACTCAAGCAGACCAGTTCTAGTTTATTCGCAACCTCCACCTTCAACAGCTTCTTTGGATAATATGTGTATAAGAATTGCTCTGTGCAAATGTAGAGCTATTCAGAGTAGAAACCAAGAGTATATAAACTTTTTGAAGATTTTAAAACTGAGGAAATGGTAGGTTTGGGAGAGGAAAGGTTGTTTGAATAGTAGAGTAGGATGAGACGGGGGAACCAAATGAAATGCAATCCTCAATGTGGGAACTGTGCTCCTTTTACATCTGACAAGGGCTAGTGTGTTGTGGACCTGTAGGACTAGAAGTCTCTTTTCTGGAATGTTATGGTGTCTTCTAGTATGGATAAATTCATATGTGACAGGCTAAGGAATATGTGACCATATCTCAGTGATCCAGAAAAGGAAATTGAGCTTGTGCATCTGTGTGAAGACATGGTGTGGGGAGCACAATACTGGTACATGGATAAAGGACTCCAGACTTCCAAGCTCATTTGCACAAAAAAAAAATTCAGACTCAAGACCCAAGGTAACAAGCAAGAGCTCATATTGCCTCCAACTAGCAGGAATAGGAAAACTTGGATTTCCCCTTTCCCTCCACATTCAATAATTCCCCCCTTTCTTTCTTTCTTTTTTTCTTTCTTTTTCTTTCTTTCTTTCTTTCTTTCTCTCTTTCTTTCTCTCTTTCTTTCTCTCTTTCTCTCTCTTTCTTTCTTTCTTTCTTTCTTTCTTTCTTTCTTTCTTTCTTTCTTTCTTTCTTTCTTTCTTTCTTTCTTTCTTTCTTTCTTTCTTTCTTTCTTTCTTTCATTAAATTGCATTATACCAGATGGCAGAGATCCTAGTAAAGAGGGTCTGACCAGGAAGTTATTATTTATTGTTTGGGACTGCTGGCTTTGTAGCAACCACTGAGTTGCTCGTGTTTCAGAAGAGGGAAGGGTAAGGAGTTGAGATATTTATGTGGACAGAGGTGTCTTGGAGAGGGCAAGGAACTGGTAGCTCCAGAATCTGGAGCAGTGAGAGTGATGGGGAGTTAAGGGGAGGAGAGGAAGGGAAACATACACCTTATTTCAGGAAAGAAAACCAGAAAAGTGAGAGAATGGTATCTGGAACTTTTGTGACCATGTCCTTCAGGTTTGGTGAGTTACCCAGTGGACCAGTGGATCCTTGAGTGTTGTGATTCTTCTCATGACCAGGTCCTATAGGAGAGAATGTACACTGCTAGAGCTGAGAGGGACACCATATTTGACTTGGAAATTGTTCATAATGTGTGCTTTATTTCTTTATAAAATTTAGTTATTTTTGATTGCCCTAGTAGATAGCTAATACATAGTTAATAGGGAGAACATTTTACTCCAAATATAAGGAGTATTGCTCAAGCTGTCATAACACAATATCATAGACTATGGACTTAAACAATGTCTGCAAAGCAAGCTTTCCTCTTGTTTTCATTACTATTCATCTCAGGGCATGTTCATACTGTCCCTTCCTTATACAAAAGGGAGTAAATGAGGGAAGGAAAGACTGAGTAATATATATATATATATATATATACATATATATGGTTTCTCTTTTTCTAAGTATACTGATCACATGAATACTTTACAATTGTGACTTCATTTAGCACACAAAATCATAGGATAGAGGGCCAAATCTGGGGGTTCCATCATAACAGATTGAGTAATTTATCTCAAAGTAAGCAAATAAAAATAATGCTATAAAGGACAGAGATAATTTTAATAAAAACAATCATTTAAGGAAGAAAAAGATCAAGCATTTCATCCTATTTTTGAGTATTGACATAAGTTTTAGGGTTATGTGGAGGAAAAGTTGAGTGAGAAGGTGAGAGAGATGCATAATTAAAGTGTCAGTGGACTTCTATGTGGCTTGAACATTATCAAAATGCCTGTCTGTAATGAGATTACAGAGAAGCCTTTTTGCTTGATTTTTCCTACTTGGGAAGGTGATCCTTAACATTCATGGTCCATCTGACAGAATCATCTATATCTCTGAAACACAAACTGACATGTTTAAAACAATGACCGGGGAGTCATATTTTCAAGGGTGTAGGACAATGTAACTATTGCCATCAAAATTGTTTAGCTACCCTTATCTGTGTATCTTTACTCATTAGGAGGGAAGAGATAGTTTAGGTTATAGCTGATTTTACATAGAATCTCCTTACAAGATTAACATACAATATAACTCCATGGAAGTTTGAGAAGGAAATCGACTTACAGAGGAGAGATGTAACAAATCAAAGGAAAGATACCAAGTTTTACCCTGATTTCAGTTCCATGTAGGTCCAAGTGGGTGTTCAGTGCTTTTAGCAAAAGCAGAGTCTAATTCCCTGTGAAGATTTTATTTAAATTACATCCCAAATACCATACAATCAAATGCTAGCATGTTGGAGAACAGAGCTTCAATGTATGGATTTACAGGAGATATATTCACTCTATAATATGGGAACTATATATCCACTGAATTTAACTAAATTCTTGTACAAAGTCATGTCTTCTAGGTGATTACAAATCCTCCTACATTTTGACTGTCACATAGATTTAGATAAATCCACATAGGTGATGACTAAGAAAGAGCTTACATTATTTAGTGGGCAAACAATGAGTTGTTATCCCCAATTCCCCAGTGCCCCCCTCCCCATCCCCAATTAGCTGGATATCCTCCGTGGGCCATCTGGATCAGTCCTTGTGGCAGGGGACCATGGATAGCCTAGTACTCAGCCCGGTCCTCCTGGCCCAAGTTTGTTAAGAAAGAGCTTTAATCTGAGTGTCAGTAAAAACAAACGAGTAGTTGTAAGTTTGACATTCTTAATGATTTTTACATGCCTCTCTCTCACTGGAAAATAAATGTAATTGAACTAAAATTTAAGCATCTCTGAAATGAACAATTACTTCTTTTACTTACAACTGCTTTTTTTTTCACTGAAAGTCTCACCTAGAAGGAAACCTCTACCTTAGGGCATGGAAAGTCCTGGGTTTTGGTTTTAGATGAGAATCAGGTTTTCCATTATTATTATAGGTGAATGGAGGATAAATACTAGAGATTGCATAAAGCATAGAGTATGAAAGCAGTACTATTTTCAGAAA
The DNA here is from genome assembly GCA_004024765.1 of Zapus hudsonius. Lineage (NCBI taxonomy): Eukaryota > Metazoa > Chordata > Mammalia > Rodentia > Dipodidae > Zapus > Zapus hudsonius. Next base: position 23,817 of record PVHP010023236.1, read on the forward strand.
TATTTGAATAAGGCATAAATTATTTGCCTTCTATAGTAATTTTTGCTCTTTATTCCCTTGACTTCTGATGTTATAGCTTTGATCTGTGCTACAGAATGATGTATTATATATCATTGCATCACACTGAGAAATGTAACTTATATGTGCATCTTAATTACTCTGTAATTGTGAGTGTTAATAGTCCATTTTGGGTTGTAGAGATGGCTTAGCGGTTAAGGCACTTGCCTCTAGTGCCTAAGGCCCCTGGCTCAGTTCCCCAGGACCCACATACGCCAGACCAACAAGGTTGTGGCCCTGGTGCCCTCTCTCTCTCTCTCTCTCTCTCTCTCTCTCTCTCTCTCTCCCTCTCTCTGTATCTCTCTGCTTAAAAATGAATAAATAAAATATTTTAAAATAGTCCATTTTTACTTTGCCTACAAATTATTTTCTATGCTTTGTATTAAGATATTGGTTTATACTTTTTTTTTAAGACAGAGTCTCATGGAATAGATGCTGGCATCAAACTTCCTACAAAGCTTAAGATGATCTTAAACTTCTGATCCTCCTTCCTGTATCTGCATCTGTTGAGTTGTTGGGATTCCAGGCATGTGCCATTAAACCCAATTTATTCAGTGAAATGGATTAAATTCCAGGCTTCATGCATGTGCAGTAAGTATTCTACCAACTGAGCTATATCCCCAGACCTTAGTATAAGTTTTAACATTATGAACAGTATTACAGTGTTTTCTAAGAATTCAGTGAGATGATTGCAAATGCTTCCTGGACATTTTTGAGAAAGAAGATGAAATAATTGTTACAAGTTAAAATTGATAGAAGTACTCAAGTGAAATTAGGGAGCTCAATACCCAAAATAAAGAATATTGTAAAATAGGCAGAAAAAATTGCCTTTGGGCATGGTGGGGAAGGTGATGAGAAAGCAACAATGGAGAAGAAATGTCCTTCAGTCTGGTAAGAGGTAGTTGCAAAAAGTGAACCACAAAGAATACCAAATTTCAATGAAAATATCGGCCACTTCATTAGTCATTATCACAAAAACCTTGTAACTCTTCTGTGAATCTGAAAAAAAGCATTTTCTGATTCTAAAGCTTCCTATAAAAGCCTTATGAGAGAATAGATATGTTCATCTCTTGATGCTGATTCTATCAGTCTTTACCATCAGCCATGCATGACTAGTTTATCGGTTGTTGCCTATTATGTTGACATGTCATCCCTAGCTTTCACATTACTTTGACTTGGAATATGGCTTTTCAAACTGTCTTCTTGTTGCCTGTGAAATCCAAATAAATCAACTGGAAACATAAAAGGAAGAATGCAAATATGAATTTGTTTTTTATTTGCATAATCAATATATAAATTTATCTATCTATCTATGTGGGTATCTCTATTAAGATTCAGTATTCTCATTGTCTATCACTGAGAACAAGTTATGTTAAATGTTATAGCTATATAAAAAATCCTCAATTATCTTATAAACCATGCCATACAATTTTTTCAAAGAAATGATCTACTGACTAGTTAGCAGTCAGTTTAAAAGTGTTGCATGTTCTTTTAAAGTGTACATTATCCAGTTACTCAATGCCATGTTCCGTGTATATCCATTAGATTAAGTATGAGATTTGTGCTATTCATATAATTTCATGTAACCTCAGTGCCAGTCCTGGCAACATAAAAATACTCAGTCTCAAAAAAAAGAGAAAAACAAAGAAACAACCAATAACAAAAACAAGACAAAATAAAAAAATGCCTACTAAAATTAATTTGCTAATCTCCATTATAGTTCTGTCAACTTTTGCTTTTAACCTAATTTCAAAACTATTTTGCTTGGTGTCATCAAGTTTAGAATTGTCAAATCTTCATAGTGATTTGAAAGATAGGTGCATATACTAATGGTTTTTGTAACTGCAATATTTCTTTTGACTTACATTTATTTTGCATATATTTTGTATTATTTATGTCCTCATCTTTAAATATGAGTCTTGCAAACAATATGAATATACTTAAAATAGGTAATGTGCCAATCTTTGAACAGGAGGTATAATTAGTATGGAATGTGATTATTAATATATTTGAGTCATTTTTATATCTTATTGTTTGTCCACTAAGATTTTCTGCTTCTTAATTTTTTGATTGTATTTGTTTTTATTGTGATCTTTGTCTCTGGCTTTGTTTTTCATTATACTTACTTGGAAGTTTATATTTTGCTTTAATTATTCAGAATTTCATTTTTGAATATAATGAGTATAAATATAATGAGTATATATAATATGTGGAATTTTAAAATTAGTCAGTATCTATCTCTATTCTGAAGCTATCAATAACATAAAGGGCCTGAATTAAATGTTTTTTTCTGATTTTCCATGAATATATTATTTTCAGTTTGACAGAAAAGGAATTTTTAAAAATCTCATTTTTTTCTCCTACATTATTCCAATCACATAGTATTCAATTAATTTCACAAGTTATAACTTAACTAATTCACGTTGTTAGATATTCTGATTGAATCACAAACTTTCACAATTACCAAAAGTTAGCCTGGTTTCTGTGAAAATTATTTAGAAGCAAAACTAACAGCACATAGTAATAGTTAACAGGAATCATCTATATGATTTAATAATTCTGAAATTGCTTTCTAGAAATTATTTCATGTTCTTCAAAATGATTCATCCTTTAGTTCCAACACTCTGGAGGAAGAGGTAGGAGGATCACTATGAGTTTGAAGCCACCAGAAGACTACATAGTGAATTCCTGGTCAGCCTGAGCTAGAGAAAGACCCTTCCTCGAAAAACCAAAAAAAAAAAAAAGTTATACAATGTAAAAAATGTTTCATTTCTTAGTTTCTATTGAAATTGGATTATATATGGGACTGGAACCATGGCTTAGCATTTAGTGCTATTTCCTACAAAGCCTAAACCCAGGTTCAATTCCCCTTGCCCATGTAAAGCAAGATGTATAAAGGGGTACATGCATCTAGAGTTCCTTTGCAACAGCTAGAGGCTATGGTGTACCCAGTCTCCCTCTCTCTCTCTCCCTCTCTCTCTCCCTCTCTCTCTCCCTCTCTCTCTCTTTCTCTCCATTTCTCTCTGCGTGCAAATTAACCAAAATATGATTATGTGACCATTAATATACATTATATATTTATTCATAAATACCCTTTACTGTGAAAAACAGAATGCCTATATTATAATTTATTTTTCCCGGCCTGGGTTACATAGTGAGACCTTAATTTCCAGAACCTACAGAGAACTCAAAAAAATTAATAACAAAAAAGTAAACTGCCCCCTCACAAAATGGGGCACTGATCTCAACAAAGAATTCACAGAGGAGGAAACACAAATTGCCTTTTCTCACCTGAGAAAGTGCTCAACATCCTTAAGCATCAGAGAAATGCAAATCAAAACGACAATGAGATACCACCTTACCCCTGTCAGAATGGCAATCATAAAGAAAACCAACAACAATCGTTGCTGGCGAGGATGCGGGGAAAAAGGAACCCTCATTCACTGCTGGTGGAATTGAAAACTTGTTCAACCACTGTGGAAAGCAGAGTGGAGACTTCTGAACAGAATGGACATAATCCTTCCAATGGACCCAGCTATCCCTCTTCTAGGCATCTATCCACAAGATGTCACATCTCGACACAGAAACATCTGTACAACTATATTTGTAGCAGCTCAATTCATAATAGCCAAGAATTGGAATCAGCCCAAATGCCCATCCATGGAGGAATGGACAGAGAAACTGTGGTATATTTATAC
>PVHP010023237.1:0-27557 GCA_004024765.1 Zapus hudsonius
TTATTTGCAAGCAGAGAGAGAGAGAGAGAGAGAGAGAGAGAGAGAGAGAGAGAAGAGAGACAGAATGGATGCACCAGACCTCCAGCTGCTGCAAATGAACTCCAGATGCATGAGCCACTTTGTGCATCTGGCTTTATGTGGGCACTGGGGAATCGAACTCAGGTCCTTAGGCTTTGCAGGCAAGTGCTTTAACCTCTGCACCATCTCTCCAACCCCAGGATGTCTTTTTTTTTTTTTTTTTGGCAGAGTCTCATTCTATTCCAGGCTGACCTGAAATCCACTCTGTAGTCCCAGGCTGGCCCTGAACTCACAGCCATCCTCCTGCCTCTGCCTCCCGAGTGCTGGGATTAAAGCCAGGCGCCACCATGCCCGGCTCAGGGTGGCTGACTACTGCCAATCTCGCCCCTGACAGCTGGATAAGTTACTGCTATGATTTTAACACTGTTGCCTTTTGCTCTCCTGGGCCTCACACTGGAGACCTCAGCTGGGCTGTGGGGACACGAGGGACATGGGAAATCCCAGAGGACATCAGCAAACCTTCGCTGGGTGGCAGAGAGAGGCTGAGGAGAGGAGCCTGGGTATTTTCTTCTGTCTTTCCCTTCACCTTCCCCTCTTTCTTTTTTATTCTTTCCAAGGTAGGGTTAGGGAATTCACTGTGTGGTCTCAGGATGGCCTTGAACTCATGGTGATCCTCCTGCCTCTGCCTCCTGAGTGCTGGGCACTTCTTTTTTTCCAGCGCATGAGATCAGAAGCCAGCACTTTGTAGACACGAGGCTGTCACTATACCCCCAGCCCTCAAGTGGCTTCTAGGCACTGCTCCATTACTGAGCCCTCATGAACTTTTCTAGCTTCCCCTTAAACTTGGGATCCTCCTGCCTCAGCCTCCCGACCAGCTGGGATGATGGCGCTGGGCCTGAAGCCCAGCTCTGGTCACTATGAGAAGCCAGGCAAGTGGTCGCTTTTCGCCGACCCCATTTCCTCACTGCTCAGCTGGCCAGGCTTCAGATTCCAGAAGAGATGGCACACATGACAGGACATCCTGGTCTCCTGACACTCCCCAGGCGGTACTGTCCACCAAAGGTCACAGGGCTCAGAGGTCCATCTTGGGGTCATCAGGCCTACTGGAGACACCTGCCCTGTTGGAAGCTCCCTGCTCTCTCTCTCTCCCTCCCTCCCTCTCTCCCCCCCCCCCGCCCTGGGGCCTGGGTCTAACAGGGGCGGTTACCACCCTCACACCATTGGAATGGTGTGACTCCTCTTTTTCCACTTTCCTTGGAAGCATTTTATAATCAGAAACAAACCCAGAAATCCCTGTCCCATTTTGGGAACAAAAAATAGCTCATTTTTAGTGACAGGTTCCCCAGGGATGACTTAGAAAGAGCCGCACATACTGGTGTGGGCCACACACAGACCGGAGGCCGGATGTGGGGTCATCAAAAACACAAGAGCACCCAGAAACCAGCTCTCTCTCTCTCTCTCTCAGCACTTGAAAGCTGAGGCAGGGGACCCTGTTTCAAACAAAAGACCAGATACAGGAAGTTTCCTAAAGTCACACAGTGTCACTATGTAGCCCAGGCTGGCCCTGAACTAGAAGCAATTCTCCTGTCTCAGATCCCTGAATGCTGGGGTGTCAAGTGAGGACTACCACACCTATCTCTTTTTTTAAAAAAATATTTTATTTATTCATTTTCAAGCAGAGAGAGAGAGAGAGAGAGAGAGAGAGAGAGAGAGAGAGCCCACCAGGGCCACCACCTTGTGGGTCTGGCTTATGTGCATCCTGGGGAATTGAACCCGGGGCCTTAGGCACTGGAGGCAAGTGCCTTAACCGCTGAGCCATCTCTCCAGCCTCACACCTATCTCTTGTCCCCTTTCCCTCCCTCTTTGAGACTTGAACCCAGGGCTTTGGCACATGTAGGCAAACACCCACCACTTAGCAACACCTAGCCCTAGAATGTTCTCAAGAGATTTACCATTCTTGGACTCATGTTCAGAGCCTGTACAATGGGGCTGGCACCCTAGAGCACCAGCTGGTCTCTGCCACCCAGCAGGGTGGGACACAGTGGGGGGGGGCTGAGGTCCTGACAGATGAGAGATGGGAGCCACCAGGGTCAACCTCAGCTCCAGGGTGGGGTTGTTTCTGCACTTGGATTCCCCCTGGGACGGGTAGTATGCCTGACTGCTCCCGTCTGTCCCTTGTGAGGGAGTCTCGGGACCTTTCACACCTCACAGGTCTCTGTAGAAACCCACAAGCCACGTCCCGTGGTCACAGCCGCTGGTTCCCGGTTCCTGGCTTCAGGTGATAAAGGTTCAAGCTCCCCTGGCAATAGGTGCGGGCGGGCTGGCGGGCCGGGGCTTGGAAGTCTTCCAGGCTGGCCTGGAAGGGACGATTTGCCTTCCCTCTCGGTGCCTCATGGGAGACTTAGACCTCATTTAAATCCCAAGTGCTGGGATGACAGGCAAGGGCCACCATGTTTATGTGTTGATGGGATGAGCTGAGGGCCTGGACACAAGCGAGTCAAGCGCTCTGTGACACTGAACCCCATCCCATTTTTTTTCTTTTTTTAAAAATATTTTAGGCCTCCTGTTGCTTACCACAGGCTGTGTTCTTACACTGACTGTATAGAAAGAGGAGGCAAAGGAAACCTACCCTGTGTACACCTCAGCCTAGGCCACTCACTGCCTGGTCTGTATTGTGAATGGGGAGACATAGAAAAAAAATATTTTATTTATTTGAGAGAAAGAATGGGTGCACCAGGGTCAACAAACTCCAGATGCATGTGCCACTTTGAGCATCTGGCTTTATGTGGGCACTGGGGAATCAAACTCAGGTCCTTCTGCCTTGCAGGCGAATACCTTAACCACTAAGCCATCTCTCCAGCCCTTTTTCTTTTCTTTTCTTTCTTTCTTTCTTTTTTTTTTTTTTTTTTTTGAAGTAGGGTCTCACTCTAGCCCAGGCTGACCTGTAATTCACTCTGTAGTCTCAGGTTGGCCTCAAACTCACAATGATCCTCCAGGGATCTAACGGTGGGCGTCCCCACGCCCAGCTCTTGTTTACTTTTGTCAAAGCAGGGTCTCACTGTAGTCCTAGCTGACCGGGAGCCGGCAGCTCACTTCCTGCCCTACCTGGATTGAAGGGGCAGAGTGGTGCATGCTTCTTTAGTCCCTGCACTCCGGAGGCTGAGGCAGGAGGATCACCTGGACCAGAGCGAGACCTCGAAAACACCAAAAAGCAAACAAGCGTCTCACTCCATGCACCCTTGCGACCCTGCCAGGGTGACAGATGGGACCCCCAACTCTAACTCCAGAAAGCCTCTCTGACTCTGGTGACCACAGGGCCTGGCTCCTGGCTTCTTTCTGGTGGCTGCCATGGCGCTCGCTCTGCTCTGGAATGGAGGTACTGTTCCCAGGGTTGGGCTGGCAAGCCGATGGCGGCTGGAATGGGAATGTCACCAGCAGCCAGGCCCCTCCTCCTCTCAGCCGGTCCAGTCACTCCTGGGCCCTCCCCGCTGGCCTCGCTGGGGTCCCCCTGCACAGCCTCCTTTTCCCATTTCTGCCAGCCTTCAGCTCCCTTGGCCTTCCCTTTGGCCATGCCCTAGGTCTGGGCTCTCCTTCCTGCTCAGGGGCAGCTGGTTGGGGGCCTGTGACCTTGGTCTCCACCTGTCCTGAGGCCTGTATAACTAGACCCACCGGCCACCTTCCCCACAGGATCCAGTGGATTCCAGGAACATTTCCTGTTTGTGACAGTGACCAAGTCCTCCAGGCATGTTGGAGCTGCTGGCCTGGGCAGAGACTTCCCACCCCTGGGCCTCAGCTTGCTGGCCCGGGGAATGGGTACCTCAGCGTAGTTGTGGCCTGAGTTACACAGGGTGGGACACCCAAGGACCACCTCTGGGCCTGCGTACACGCAGACAGCTGGTGTCCAGCCAATCAAACAGGCTGACATCCCACCCAGAGTGACGTGCAGACAAAAAGAGACACACACACAAACACCCCCTGCCAAGGTGGTGGCACAAGCCTTTAATCCCAGCACTCGGGAGGCAGAGGTAAAAGAATCAACGTGAGTTCAAGGCCAGCCTGGGACTAGAGTGAGCTCCAGGTCACTCTGCACAAACCCTACCTCGAAAAACAAACCCACCCCAGCAGACACACACACCATTCAGAGCCTCCAGCTTGCAGTCCTGGTTCTAACTCTGTCCCCAATCTCCCAAAACCCAGGGATCCGTGACTGCGGGGGGCCAAAGTCACCCTCCAGCATCACGGGGGTGACAAGGGCCACTGTCTCCACCCATGGGAGGCAGTCTCAGTAGGACAGGCCACAGGGCTCACAGAGCAGCGGACATCCAAGGGACGCTGGGGACCTTATATGTGGATGTCAACAGGGGAACTCACCGCTTGGGGTTCTGGGAGCAAGCAGGCGTCTGCTAGGTTGACCAGGGGTGGGGCGATGACAGGGGCCCTGGCGTTGTGCAAAGATGGTGTGGTGCAGGGGACCCCGAGGGTGCCAGCGAGCGAGGATCTCTCCCGGCCCTATCTCTTTCCCTCTCTCCAGCCGGCCCCGCCCCCGCAGCGGCCCCGCCCCTTCGCGCCTTTCTCGGGCTGGTGGGAGCCACCCAAGGAAGGGTGACCCAGACTGCTGATGCCAGATGACAGCCTCATGGGGACGTGGGCTCAGATCCCACACGGGGAATGGCTGGGGCTGAGCTAGGGCTGGTCCTGGCATACAGTAGGTGTGTAATGACTGCTGGATCGATGGAGGCCCGGTGAGGGTGCACAGGGGCTTTAGCGACCAGCTCCCCGGGCTACACAGACCCCTGGCTGAGAAGGGGTGAGGGGCAGGCACTGGGGCGTGGGTCCTGCGGACAAAGGCAGGAAGGAACTCATGGTGGGTGGGGGGAGGGGATGTCCATGGCTCGCTGGCAGAGCGCCAGAACCCTGGGAAACCCCGGGCAGGAAGCTGAAGTGGGCTCCCTCTGGGAGGGGTCCTGGGTGGCTGGCCTCGACCCCACTCCCAATCCAGGATTCAAGGCTGCTCCTGGGGGCCTGGCGGAAGCCCCCTTCACCGTGCCCCCCACCGTTCCTTCTGCCTCCACCGCCCAGTCCTGAAGCTCCCCAAGAGCCCCAACTCCTACGTGGCAGAACCCTGGCTCCAAGGCCCCTCTTCTGACTCCCATGTCGGGTTGGCTTTGGGGGCTCCCCAACCTGGACACGGGGTCAGGACAGCCAGGAAGTCCCCAGGTGGGGAAAGGGCGTGGGAACCGGGGCTGCAGGGAAGCCCAGGGGCAGATGCAGAGGACACTGTTCTGGGAAGGAGCCGGCAGAGGACACTGAGGCCGGGGAGGGGAGGGGAGCGCCCTAGGACGGACCCCAGCGGCTGTGGCTTCCACGGCAGCTATTCTTAGCCACGGGAAGGAAGGGGCTTCCGGGACACTTGGGGGGGGGCGGGGCACACCTGCAGAGCGTTCGACGCGGGAATGAACTGGACGCTCGGAGTGGAGCCAACCGGGCGTGTTTCGGGGAGCCCATCCCCGTGTCCCCCCATCCCCGTCCCCAGAGTCCGTTCCTGCCCTCAGCGGCGGTAGCGGTAGCGCTTGAAGTGGAACCAGAGCTGGAAGATGCCGTTGGCAAACTGGCAGCGGAAGCCGTGGCGGTGCGAGTACTCCCACTCGCGGCTGACGATCTTGAAGGCGATGTCCTCGTAGGGCGGGCCCGCGTGGAAGCGCAGCGTGGCGAAGTCGCGGTGCTCGCAGGCCTCCAGGAAGTACTCGGGCGTGGCGCGCTTGTCCATGAGGTCGGGGTAGAAGATGTTGAACTTGTAGCCCTGCACGATCTTGGGCGGAGGGTTGTCGAAGTCGTAGTGTGTCTGGTTGTACTTGTTCCACTCGAAGCCCGTGTGCACGCGGTTGAAGAAGCGCGGCTTGCGCGGCCTGTACTTGTCGGCCCACAGGTATGCGCGGCCCAGCGGCACCTCCACGCCGAACGACGCCTCATCAGGGCCCATGCCCTCGCGTGCACGCCGGAAGAAGATGTCCTCAGCGCTCTCGCTCGCGTCGCCTGCGGGTGGAGGGGTGGGTCAGCCGGGAGGGGAGGGTCAGCCGGGCGGGGCGGGGTCAGCAGGGATGCACACGCACCAGTGGCCTGGAGCTGCTGGCGCGAGAGCTGCAGGCGCTGCAGGTCCTCGAGCGGCTCGAGCACGTGCGCATCCAGCGGTAGCTCGTGCGCCGAGAGCAGCCGCGGGCTGTAGCGGCCCGCATCGTAGTCATCCAGGCTCTGCTGGATCAGGTCCTCCTCCATGAGCACCGCCTCGCCGTCGCCCTCAACCTCGGTGCCCCCAGGCTCCCCTGCGCCGCTGTCCTGGGCGGGCTCCTGAGCAGGGTCGCTGTCCTGGGTGGGCGGAGAGGGTGCGGGTGCGGGCGATGCCGCCGCGGGGGACGCGGGCTCGGTCTTGAGGATGGGGAAGAGTGGCTCGCTCTCCACACCCTGCTCCTGCTTCAGCTTGTACAGCTTCTGGCGCAGCACGTCCTGGTGGCGCTCGCGGAGCCTGGGTGACGAGGGGAGCGGTCACTGCCGGCCGGCCGGCCAGCCACCGAAGCAACACCCCTCCCGAGGGCGGGCCTCACCTGGCCCTGGCCATGTGCGCGCGCAGCTGCTGCAGCAGGCTCTCCCAGTAGCCCATGTCCAGGTTGGGGCCGCCGGCGCGGATCTTGCCCTCGATGCCCCGGAAAATGACCTGCAGCTGGTTGTACGTCTTGCCCTTGAACACCGACTGCACATCGGAGCTGACCGAGGAGTTGACCCCCTCGCGGCGCTCACCTGCAGGCGGGGCTGCTCAGAGGGACCACTACGCCCTCCGTGGGTCTCCTGACCCACCCACCACCCAGTTCACTCCTAGACCCCAGGGCTGTGCGCCGGGCAGGGACGCTGCCGTGCTGGGCTAGGGTGACTGGACCCGACGGCAGGCTGCTACCGGCCTCGGGTGGACATGCCTGGCAGGGAAATGGGACGGCAGAGGGTGGCCGTAGGTACCTGGGCCCTTGCTGGAGGCCTCCAGCTTGCGCAGCTTGCATATCTCGTCCTCCGTGATGATGGTCATGTCCCGCCAGAAGTCCACGTTCTTGCCCTGCTCCAGCTCCATGTAGACCTAGGAGTGGGGCGGGGTCAGTGCGGGGGCGGGGCCGGCAGGGGCGCGAGGGCGGGCCAGGCAGGTTTTGGCTACCTGAATGTCCTCCAGCAGGTCCTCCATGTCGGCCACCGTGAGGCCGTTGAGGAAGGTGTAGGGCTCGTGCATCTCCACCGCCAGGTCATCGTCCTCAGCGCTGATGTACTTGGCCAGCAGGTCGATGGGCTTGGCCCTCCCATCGCGGATGCGGATCCTGGAGCTGCCTGGGACAGGTGAGGGTCAGCTACTGTCTCCCCGCCGGGGGTCCCAGGGAGGGGCAGACCTGACCCCGGGCCGAGCCGAGGGGAGCACGCACCGCAGCTTGGCCTGCTGCAGGTGGAAGTAGTCCTCCTGCTCCTCCCACGTCTTGAAGTGCTCCGCCTCCTTGTCCCGCTGCAGCAGCTCCAGCTCCTGCTCCCGCGCCGCCTTCTCACGCTCGCGCTCCAGGCGCCGCTGCTTCACCTGCGTCGCGCCACGGGGCTGTCAGGGTTGCACGCAAGGACCCCCGGGACCCCGAACCTCCCAGCGGCTGACCCCGACCTTCTGCAGCTCCAGCCGGTTGTCCTCCTGGATGCGCTTGTTGCGCTCCTTCAGCTCCTTCTCCTCCAGGTGGCTGATCCCCTTCTTCTCCAGCGCCTGCGCAGGAGCCACCCTCAGTGAGCAGACCCGGGCACCTTGTGCGGGACCCAGGTCCCTGACTTCCCACGAGTGTGCACAGCAGCACGGCTGGCTACGTGTGATCAGACCTCAGCACACCCTCCCCAGAACTCACAGGAAGCCCCCTGCCTCCCAGGGCCGGGTCTGCGATGCACACAGCCCGAGGGGAGGAGCGCTCTAGACAGACTGCTTGGGCCGAGCCTGTGCCACTGGCACAGCCCACGCATCTGGCCACCCCACCCCCAGCACCTGGAGGATGGCCACGACCCGGGGACATCGTGACAAGGAGCGGGTGTGAGGACTGCCGGGCAGAGGGGCTGCGGTGACATCTGGTTCCTGGACTACCTTGTTCCAGATGAAGGTGCCCAGCAGGTTGTTGTCCCCGAAGGGGTTGTCGGTGTTGGTATAGCCCATGTACTCCTCACCCCAGCCCATCTTCTCGCGCTTCTTGCGCTCTTTGGCCTCCTTCTTGGCCAGCCGCCTGGCCCGCTTCTCCTCGGGGGTCTCGAAGGCCTTCAGCAGCTCCTCCTGGTGCCTCCGCTCCTCGCGCAGCCGTAGTCGCTCCTGCAGGCTCTGCTGCTGGCTCAGAGCCAGAGCCGCGGCTCCCGGGCTGCGTGAGCGCCTGGGGGACTCGGCACTGGACGCCGAGGAACCGGGGGACCAGGAGCGCCGGCGCCCACGGCCCGCCCAGGAGCCTAGATCTGGCTCCTCCCCCGAGTCAGGGGAGGTCTGGTCCCGGTCCCGGTCCCGCGATCTCCGTCGAGGTGGCTGGGGGCTCTGGCTGCGTTTCCCTGGCCGCTGCCACGGATCTTCTGAGTCCGACCTGCAGAGAGCCCCAGGCCTGCTCAGCTCCCGCCCTGGATGCTAGGGACCTGGAGGTGAGCTCGGAGGACCCAGGCCTCCCTCACCTGACCCACCGGAAACCCAGGATCGTAAGAGCCACAGGTGACAGTGAAACTCGGGTGCAGAGCCTGACCCAGTTCCAAATGAGGGGCACAACCGGGGGCTCACGTCCAAGGGTCCAGGCCAGTCCGCCACAGAGCGGGGCTGACGGTCACCCAGGCTGACCTGGAACTCATGCCGGTTTCCACCTGGCAGCGACCCTCCAGCCTCTGCCCCCGAGGGCTTCAGGGTGCAAACCCTGCCTCAGGAGCTGGCTAAGGAGCCCCTGGTGAGCACACACCTGCGACCCCGGCACTAAGGTCGCCGTGAGTTCGAGGCCGGCCTGGGCTACCAGTGAGTTCCAGCTCGAGGGAAACAAGAAGTAAACTAAAGGGGAAGTCCGGCCAGCCCGTCCTCGCTGCCCCGGGGCCGGTGGCGGTTCCCCGCGGGGCGCTGGGGGACCGGCCGCGGCGAGCTCACCTGCGCCCCCGGCTGCGCCTCTTCCGCCTCCGCCGGGCCTTGTCCTCCCGGCGCCGTCGGCTCCTCCGCCCATGGCTGCGGCTCCGGCTCCGGCTCCGGCTCCGCTGTTCACGGTCCCTGCGCCCGGCCGAGCGCGAGCGCGATCGGGTATCGCGACCCATTTGGCGGCGACGGCCACGACTGCGCAGGCGCACACGGCGGGGGCCTGCCCGGGCCTTCCTCGGCGGCGGCGCGCGGGGCTGCCCCACGGGCGCCTGCGCGGAGAGAGCCTGGCGGACCCCGAAACCCAGGCCGACGGGCACACGGCGGCCCGAAACTCACCTCCGCCTCTCACGGGGGCACGCGTGGCGGGGTCTCACTGGGCCGCCGGGCGGAGCGGGGAACGTGTCCCAGCCGGCAGCGATGGAGACAGCCCCGCGCGGGGCGGAGGCGGCGGGCGGGACCGGGAGTGAGCGAGGCGGTTACCCGGAGGGCGGGGCCTGAAGGGAGTGAGGGGCGGGGCTTGGAGGAAGGAGGCGGGGCCTGAAGGGAAGCGAGCTCTCTCTCATTGGAGGAACATGGGGGCGGTTCAGAAGCAGAGGTTTGGCAGTGAGCCCAGAGCCAGCCTGGGCTACAGTGACACCCCCAAAATAATAATGCGGAGAACCGCGAGGTGGGCGCGCCTCGCCCGGCTGGGAACCGTAAGCTCAAGGCCAGCCTGGGCTGCAGAATAGAATAACTTTATTTGCAGGAAGAAACAGAGAGTCTCCAGCCATTGCAAAGTTCAGATGCACGTGCCACTTACTGCATGCGGCGTTGTGGGCACTGGGGCATCGAACCCAGGTCATTGGGCTTCATAGGCAAGCACCTTAAGTGCTGAGCCATCTCTCCAGCCCTTTTTATTTTTTCAAGGTAGGTTCTCACTGTAGTTCCAGGCTGTCCTCCCACCTCTGCCTCCTGAGTGCTGGTATTAAAGGTGGCTCCAGCAAGCTTTTGAAACACGTGGGTTCCTCAAGCTCCCCATCAGCCCTAAGTGAGGATGGTCACAGCAACACTTCTGGGATTTGTCACTCCGACCGTGACAAACGCTCACTGCCATCACACCCATCAGATGTGTTTGTGAACGACAGGATTTGAAGAGCCCCCACCTTCAGAGTCTCACTGCAGCCCAGGCTGGCCTTGAACTCATCATTCTCCTGCCTCAGCCTCCTGGGTTGGGATGACAGGACTGCACCACCACATTTGGCTCCAGGCTGACCTGGAACTCACTCTAGCCCAGGCTGGCCTCAAACTCACAGGGATCCTTCTACCTCTGTCCCCCAAGCACTGGGATTAAAGGTGTGAACCACCAAGTCCAGGTTAATTTTTGGCTCTAAATTTGAATAGATATATATTTTTGTTTCTCGAGGTAGAGTCTCATTCTAGCCCAGGGGTCCTCCTACCTCAGCCTTCAGAGTGCTGGGATTAGAGGCAAGAGCACGGGTCTTCCTATTTTTTTTTTAAAATACTTCCAGATTCACTTTTTTTGCAGAGAGAATAGGTGCACGGGGCCTCTAGCCACTATAAATAACTCCAGATGCATGCATCACTGTGTGCGTCTGGCTCTACATAGGTACTGGGGAATCAAACCCTGGTCATTAGGACTTGAAGGCAAGCATCTTAACCACTGAACTGTCTCTCCAGCCCAACTGTTCGTTTTTGAGGCAAGATCTCATTCTGTAGCCCAGGCTGGCCTTGAACTCTCAGCAGTCTACCTCAGCCTCCTCAGTGCAGGATTAAAGGTGTGAGCACCATGTCTAGTGTTTTTGATATGGGGGCTGGTTTGCCTCCATGACCCCCCTGCTGTGGGGTCTTGTTCCAGGAAGCTTGCTCTGCACCAGGCTCCCTCCGTCCTCCTATCCCAACCCCATCCTGCAATCCACAGGGGAACACACAGCAGGCGAGCTGTTTAGACCCGATTTTATTAGTCTCTTCAACATAAAAAGTGGGTGTCAGGATGGGTGGGGGCCCGGGCCATGGACAAGTGTGACCTGGGGGAAGCAATGGCTGAACTGTTTGAGATGCCCACAGTTCTGGGCTGGAGGGACACGGTCCCTCGTTTGGAGCCACGGGATGCCGTGCTTTGGATTGTCACACAACAGACCACAGGGGGCTGAGGACGAGGGACCCCCGGGAGAGTTAAGACACACAAGGTTTGCAGTTTTCTTTTGGAATGAGTTGGGCCATAAAAACAAGGATGGGGTATCGGTGGGCAATGTGTTCTAACCACCCAAGAAAGAGGCCAGGGGACACTTGTCATGGAGTGGGGACTGAGGGGCTGAGACAGTACCATGGCAAGGGACCCCGAGAATATTGCACTGAACCTGGTGTGGGTGGATGGGGACGTCAGGATGGCTTGGGGGACAGAGGCTGTCAACCTGGGAGAAAATGCCTCTCACCCTTACAGTACAGACACTGTTTAGTCAAGGTGACAGTGGCCTTGGGGGAAGACTACCAGGGAGGGGCGACGAAGGTATTTACAGATTTGTCTTTTTGAGACAGAGTTGCACTCTGTAGCCCAGGCTGGCCCGGAACTTGTGGCAGTCCTCCTGGCAGGACAGGCGTGGGCCACGCCCCGCTGCTTTACAGATTTCAAACGTTATAAATGGGTCTTCCTTTTCAATGCCTGCCCCCAAAATGAGCTAACCTGTACCCTTGGTGCAGCCCAAGGGACACTTCAGCTTCCCTCATTGGGTCCCCTGAAAAGGACAATCATCCTGGGGGGGTCATCTGTCCACTCCTCCATGAAGGTCCCCCATGACTCAGCAGCACAAAGACCCCTCAAGGGAACTCCTCACTGGCCACACCTCTTCTTGCGGAGCTACCATGGAGTGACAGGTCATGCACTCAGGGCAGCTGTCCCCTCAGTCACCCAGGTCCTGATCTCTGGGTCCCCTGGGCCTCCTTCAGTGTCCCAGACAGCAGTGGACAGACCCAGGAGGGAGGTCGCTGCTGGGCATCCAGGTGGTGACCTGATGACCTCTGCGACCTTGGAGCGACGGTCCTCTCTGCTGTAGTCACCAAGGGAGAGTGACTGGCCCAGACCCTGGGACAGCAAGTGGGAAGCTGCCACCTGGCTTAAATAATCCTGTCTCAGCTGTCCTCTGGCAGTGAGGGCTGCAGCGGATTCTTCCAGAAGCCCTGGCTTCTACTCCAAGCCGCTCCTGCCGCTTTTCAGTGGGGCCCTAGAGGTGGGCATCCAGGAAGCAGGAAGAGGGCTGGGATGGTCTCCAAGATGCTACCTTGTTGGCAGCCAGTGTAACACGGGTGGCGACAGTGCTCACTCTGGACCCAACGTCCCCAGTACATGCAGCCATCCCTGCCACTGAGGGCTCCTGCTGGGGCCACGGCTCTGAGCATCGCAGGACAGGTGGCTGGCCAAGCGGGGATCTGATTTTGACCACTGGGCACCTGGGATTTGGGACATCCCTCCTGATGGCGGAAGTGATGTGGAGAGGCCACGCAGTGACGCAGGACGGCCACTGGAGGTTGTCATGGTGGGTGGACATCCTGCTCTGCCCAGGTCCCCAAACCCGGCCAGTGAGGGAGATCTGCTTCCGAGTGAGGTGGGGTGGCCTGAGGATGCACAGGGACAGGGATGGTGGCCTTGAATGCTGAACACACCCAGGCTCAAGACAGCTCTGTCCCCTCGAGTGTGGGCTTTTCAGGGCCACCAGGGCTGGGTCCCCAACACGGCAGGACGCGTGCAGAGCCACGAAGTATGCTGGTTGGGTTCTCCTCATTTTTAAAAACCAAGTGCGCCTTCTCCTTTGTGCAACAAGGACCCAAAATAAATACAAGACTGGGTGCTCCGGTGCCAGGCGCAGGTTGTTGTGGCCGCATGGCCTGGCCATCAGCATCCGGCGAGGGGATGGCGAGGAGCTGGCCAGATGTCTGAGGGACGCTGGGCTCCAGGTTGGGGACTGCATAGAAGTTACTGGAAAGGTGAGAGGGGCAGTGAGGGAGGGTGGGCGGGAAGGGTGGGGGTGGACACCCCGGCTGGCTCAGAGCCCTGGCACCCTGCCCTCCCGCCCTGCCTGGGCCTCTGGACTTACTGTGTCGCTCTCGCCGTCGGAGGCGGGCTGCGCCTGCGCGCTATAGTGAAGTGGGGAGTACACCCAGCTCCTCTCGTCCGTGGGCTGCGGGCAGGCGTGCGGGCACGTGCGGGAGGGGCCAGAAGAGGAGCAGGGAGCGAGGAGCAGACAGGCAGAGGCCAAAGGAAGAGACAGGAGAAAGTAAAAGAGGGGGACCCCCAACCTGGGGGAAGCAGTCACACCCAGGCCCCCCTCAGCCCCGGGAGCAGCAGCAGGTGTGGTGGCAAGCAGCAGTTAGTGAAGAGGGTTTGGGATGGCGGTCAGCAGACGTGGGGACAGCGGACAGATTTGCGGGCTGGAGCTGACCTTCCTATTACCCCTGCCTTCCCCCATCTACTTGTGTCTTCTTCCCCTTCCTCGTCCTCTCCCTCCTCTTCCTCCATCCCTGCCTCTTTCCAACCCTCCTTCACTCCTCCTACTCTCCCCACCTCTTGACACCCCACCCAGGTGCTCCTAGCTGTCCAAAAAAGGCCAGCTCCAGCATGGGGCTGGTGAGCACGGTCCTTGCTGTTCTGGTCACCCACAGGCTCACACATCCTCTGCCTGGAGAGCCATACAAGCCGTCCAGTCAGGCTGCTGAGCACCTGGAAGCCAAATACACAGCAAGGCCTTCTGGGGCCACATAGGTACCCCGAGCCGGTGACAGGGCCTCAGAGGCGATGCAAACAGCTTTCTTACAAGGATGGGACACAAGCATGACCCTGCAGGAACAGGGTCCCTGCCCAGGGACAGACAGATGGACCATGTAGGAAAAGGTGGAAGAGCTGGAAGTGGGGTGCAGAGGACACCAAGTTGGCCAGCAGGCTGAGTGGAGACCAGGATGTAGGACCCCAGGTGACCTTGTGGAGATCAGCACGAGTCCACCCTTCTGCCTGCTCAGGCCATGCCTACCATGTAACCACCACACTCCCTTGTCCACAGCCCACGCCTACCACGTGACCACCACGTTCCCCTGTCCAGTCCACTCCTACCACGTAACCACCATACTCCCTTGTCCACAGCCCACGCCTATCATGTAGCCACCACACTCCCTTATCCAGAGCCCATCCTACCACCCTCTTGTCCACAGCCCACACCTACCACATGACCACAATGTTCCCCTGTCCAGTGCACTCCTATCATATGACCACCAAGCTCCCTTGTCCAGGGCCCACGCCTACCATGTGACCACCATGCTCCTTTGTCCGCAGCACATGCCTACCACCATGTTCCCTTGTCCACAGCACACACCTACCAAGTGACCACCATGCTCCCTTGTCCACAGCCCACTCCTACCTCGTGACCACCACGCTCCCTTGTCCACAACCCACACCTACCATGTGATCACCACACTCTTGTCCACAGCACACTTCTACCACATGACTGACCACAATGCTCCCTTGTCCACAGCCCCCACCTACCACATGACCACCACGTTCCCCTGTCCAGTCCACTCCTACCACATAACCACCACACTCCCTTGTCCACAGCCCACACCTACCACATGACCACCACGTTCCCCTGTCCAGTCCACTCCTACCACGTAACCACCACACTCCCTTGTCCACAGCCTACTCCTACCATGTGAACACCATGCTCCCTTGTCCACAGCCCATGTCTACCACATCCTCTTGTCCACATCCCATGCCTACCACGTGACCACCATGCTCCCTTCCAGAGCCCATACCTACCACGTGACCTGGTTTCCACACTTCCTTGTACACAGTCCACTCCTACCACATGACCACCAAGCTATTCTCCCTTCCACAGCCCATGCCTACCATGTGACCACCATGCTCCCTTTCACACCCACGCCTATGTGACCACCATGCTCTTGCCCACAGCCCACATCTATCACATGACTGACCACCACATTCCCTTGTCCACAGCCCACTCCTACCATGTGATCACCACACTCCCTTGTCCACAGCCCACACCTACCACGTGACCACCACACTCCCTTCCAGAGCCCACACCTACCACGTGACCACCACGCTCCCTTGTACACAGTCCATTCCTACCATGTGACCACCACGCTACGCTCCCTTACATAGCCCACACCTACCATGTGACCACCATGCTCCCTTGTCCAGTCCACTCCTACCACATGACCACCACACTCCCTTTCACAGCCACACCTATGTGACCACCATGCTCTTGTCCACAGCCCAAACCTACATGACTGACCACCACGTTCCCTTGTCCACATCCCACGCCTACCACGTGACCATCACACTCCCTTCCAGAGCCCACACCTACCACGTGACCACCACGCTCCCTTGTACACAGTCCATTCCTATCACGTGACCACCATGCTACGCTCCCTTCCATAGCCCATGCCTACCATGTGACCACAACACGCTCCCTTGTCCAGTCCACTCCTACCACATGACCACCACACTCCCTTTCACAGCCATGCCTACATGACCACCATGCTCTTGTCCACAGCCCAGACCTACTACATGACTGACCACCAATTCCCTTGTCCACAACCCATGCCTACCATGTGACCACCACACTCCCTTGTCCACAGCCCACTCCTAAAACATGACCACCATGCTCCCTTCCAGAGCCCATGCCTACCACGTGACCACCATGCTTTGTCCACAGCCCACTCCTACCATGTGACCACCATGCTCCTTTGTCCACAGCCCACTCCTACCACGTGACCACCATGCTCCTTTGTCCACAACCCACTCCTACCACGTGACCACCATGCTCATTGTCCACAACCCACTCCTACCATGTGACTACCACGCTCCCTTGTCCACAGCCCATGCCTACCACGTGACCACCACACTCCCCTGTCCACAGCCCACGCCTACCACGTAACCACCATGCTCCCTTGTCCACAGCCCACACCCACCATGTTGGCCACCACGCTCTTGTCCACAGCCCACTCCTACCATCTGACCACCACACTCCCTTGTCCACAGCCCACGCCTACCATGTGGCCACCACACTCCCCTGTCCACAGCCCACTCCTACCATGTGAACACCATGCTCCCTTGTCCACAGCCCATGCCTACCACATGATCACCACATTCTCTTGTCCACAGTCCACGCCTACCACGCTCCCTTCCAGAACCCACGCCTACCACGTGCCTACCACGCTACGCTCACTTCCACAGCCCAAACCTACCATGTGACCACCATGCTCCTTTCCACAGCCCATGCCTACCACATGACCACCAAGCTCCCCTGTACATAGTCCACACCTACAACATGACCACCATGCTCCCTTGTCCACAGTGCACTCCTACCATGTGACCACCACGCTCCCTTGTCCACAACTCACCGTGACCACCACACTCTCTTTCACAGCCATGCCTATGTGACCACCATGCTCTTGTCCACAGTCCACACCTACCACATGACTGACCATCACGTTCCCTTGTCTACAGCCCACTACTATGTGACCACTATATCCCTTGTCCAGTCCACTCCTACCACGTGACCACCATGCTCTCTTGTCCACAGCCCACTCCTACCACATGACCACGCTCCCTTGTCCACAGCCCATTCCTACCATGTGACTACCACACTCCCTTGTCCACAGTCTACTCCTACCATGTGACCACCACTCTCTCTTATCCACAGCCCATGCCTACCACATGACCACCACACTCCCCTGTCCACAGCTGATGCCTACCATGTAACCACCACACTCCCTTGTCCACAGCCCACTCCTAACACATGAACACCACGCTCCCTTGTCCACAGCCCACGCCTACCACGTGACCATCATGCTCCCTTGTCCTCAGCCTACTCCTACCACATGACCACCACACTCCCTTGACCACAGCCCTGCAGAGTACCCTCCCAGCTCCTGCTTCTTTGCAGAAGTCCAGGTACTTTGCCAAAGGCTGCCCTCCCACCAGCCCCTACTGGTGTTGCCCTGGAAACACCTCAGGGTGCAGCCATCTGGCCTGGGCACAGGATCCCAGGGGGAACTAGTCTCATTCCAAAGTGCCTCAAACCCCATGTCCAAGAGGATCAGCAATGGAGGCCTGGGAGGGAGGAAGCCCTGGAGAACACAGGAATTATTCATGTCTGAGGAGACAAGGTCTCTATAGCCCAGGATGGTCTTGCACTAGTTTTGTGGCCAAATATTGCCTTTAACCTCCTGCCTTCATCTCCAAAGGGCTGGGATGCACCACCATGCCCAGTTTATGTGATGAAACCAGGGCTTTATGCATGCTAAGACCACTCTCTACCTACTGAGCTAATCCTCAGTCCAAAGCTCTTCTATTGGGGCTGGGGAGATGGGTTTGTGGTTAAAGGTGCTTGCTTGCAAAGCCTGCTTACTTGGTTCAACTCTCTAGTTACCACGTAAAGCCAAATGCACAAAGTGGTACATGGTCTGGAGTTCATTTGCAGTCCCTGGAGGCCCTGGCACACCCAATAGTCTCTTTCTCTCTCTATTACAAATATTTTTTAAATAATTCCTCTTCAGGTGGGGGAGATGACTCAACAGTTAAAGGCACTTGTTTACAAAGCCTGATGGCCTGGGTTCAATTCTGCAGTACCCATGTAAAGCCAAATGCACAAGATGACATTTGCATCTGGAGTTCATGTGCAATGGCAAGAGGCCCTGGGACAGATATCCATTCCCACCCCCACTCTCTGCTTGTAAATAAGTATTTTTTTTTAAATCAAACTTCTTTTCTATTGAGATAGAATCCTGCTATATTGCCTCAAACCCCAAGATCCTTCTGCCTCCCCCTGCCAGGTGACAGACCTGTGCCATTGTGTGTGGGGAGAACAGAGACTCTGGCCTTGGGTCTGTGCCTCTCTGGGCCCCTTCCTCACCATTCTTACATGAAATAGTAGCCATCACTTCTGATGCCCGGGCTACAGTATGTTCACAAGTGGGGGACTGACTGTCTACTCAGCAGTCAAAGTGCTGGAAGTGGGGACTGGATCCTCACTGGTGGGTGGGTTCCCTGTGGGGCCAATGAGAAGCTGCTTTGGAGGGACCTATACATGTGGCTCAGCTGTGCCCACGTGGACAGTGAGAAACATCATTCCATGCGTGCTGGGACTAGGGTGGAGGTGGCTGGCAGGCGGGGGTCCACCAGACCCCGCTGCAGATGGGGGTAGATGTGTGATGTCCCCAATGTCCTCTGAGGACAAGAAGGATGCTGGGCACCATGCTCTGGCAAGGCCCCCGCTCCCCAGTGACTGGCCGCGGTCACTTACAGTGCCCGAGTTGCTCGGTGTCACGGCCTGCAGTCGGCGACGACGGGGAGAGAAAAGCCAGTATCTCCCATGGGCAAACTGGCAGGGCGGGAGGTTGGAGGGAAGGAAGGAAGAGAGGAGAGGGCAGAGGATGAAGTGACAGGAACCAGGAAGAGGAGAGGCAGTGGCCGAGCGGGGCTGGGCTGGGGGACGAGCCAGCTAAAGCAGGACATGGGGCATGGGGGGGGTCCCACTGAGGCCAAGACCTGCTGTGAAGCCCCTCATGGGGGTAGGGATGCAAGGACCCCCACAGGCCACACACAGACCAAGATGTACCCACACCCAGCCCTGGGCGTGGGTTGATTGCAGACCCTGATCTGGGTCTGGGAGGTCATAGGGCCCAGCGGGTACCGCTTAGACGCAGTGAGTTAGTGAGAGAGCAGAGCTGATCCCCCAGATGAGAGCATGTGCCACATACCAGAGGGTGTCACAAGAGTCGTCTGAGCCACAGGGGCTGCGACCCAAGCTTGTGCTTGGGGAGGTCACTGGACTGGACTCACGCCCTCTAACATGTCAGCCACAGGGGACACAGATATAGGGTCTCCATCCCTAGTCCCCAAGGCTTATTCAGTAACTGGTGTTCCCACCCTCCAGAGCAGATAGCATGGGGTTCCTCCATCACTTTCAGTCTCTGTGCTCCGGGACAGAGCCCACCCAGTGCTACCCATCACCAAGAGGAAAATCCTCATCAGAACTTGGCTGCCCAGGACACAGGCCATGACTTCTACCAGATCTGAGGCCCCTGACCCAGGTGACAGTGGGTGTGACCACCCCTTGTGAGGACACATGGAGTGTCTTCGTAAAGAAACATGGGTGGGGAGAAGGGCCACATGGGTCCACAGAGCAGGATGGCCTCAGAGGACTTACAAAGTAAATGTCTGTGGCGGGCGCGTCTTCCTCATCTGAGGCCTGGCTGGCAGGCTCTGAAGCTTGGCTGGCTGTGTCCCCTTCCACGGTGGCAGCCACAGCAGCAGATGCCCCGGCTGTGGGAGCCTCCACTCTGGGGACACAGGACAGACAGGTGGAGGTCATCACCTCCCCACCCAGCCCTGACTGGATCCACCCTTGTTTTTTTGGGCAGATTCTCTATAGATTATGGAGCATGTGGGGCTCTCTGCTCCCCCGCAGGACTGGGGTGACTGACGTACATGGCCATGTCCCCCTCAGACCCTCAGGCTTGTGCAGGAAGCTAACTGTTGAGCCATCTCTCCAGTCCCCGTCCCACCCTTTTTTGAGATAGAACCTCACTCTGCAGCCCATGCTGGCAATCCTCCTGCCTCAGCCTCCTGTGTGCGGGGATGACAGGTGTGCATCCCCACAGCTGTCCATAGAAACCCTCAGCCTGGCTCCTGGTAGCAGGCTGCTGGGAGGGTGACCTGGAGGTGGTCACCTGAGAGATGAACTTGTAAGCCTGTAACCCCAGCACTCAGGAGGGTTGCTGGGAGTCCAAGGCCAGCCTGGGCTACAGTGAGCCCCTGCCTGACAGAGGTGGGAGAGTTGCTCAAGCAGACGACATTGACAGCACTGAGGTCTGAGCACTCACCCTGTGGCATCCTCCTTGGGGACCACAATCTCCACGCCACACGTGGATTCCACCTGCACAGTCACCTGCTGCACGTCCTCCTCCACACGGGTCTCCTCCTGGGCCCTGTAGGGCATGGCCACACCTCAGTCCCTCTGCCTGTCCCCCAAGGTCCCCTGGAGTCCACCCAGCTTGTAGGCAGGGGCACCCCAACTCCTGTGGCTGGGGGAGGGTGGGCAGCCCGTGCACTGGGAGCTGTGGATCCTGCCCACTCTCCCGCCAGCCAGCCGCTGCGCACTGCCCTGGGTCTGCACCCGAGGTCTGGGACGTAGATGAAGGGTGGGAACATTCTGGAAGCCAGCCAGGCACGGATTGTCCATGGTAAAGCCAGGGAGCTCAGTGTGGCTGAGGACGGAGGGGCTGGAGTCTCACCGGCCATCCTGTCCTGAGGACTGTGTGCGTCGTCTGTGGGATGGGAAACAGGTGTGGGGGACGCCGGTTAAAGTGGGTGTGACAGTTGGATGCCTACCTGGCCCACCCATCCCACTCTGCAACACCCCACCCACCTGTAGCGGGGTTGCTCAGATGTCTCGGAAGGGGACCGCTCAGGGATGGACAGGGAGGTGGAGGACAGGGTGGTGGCGATGGAGGCCGTGGTAGCCTCTTCAAAGGAGGGTGGTGTACAGGGCAGGAGGTCCGGCCGGCCTGTGTGGAGGGTGGGTGGGAACCTTGTGCAGCTGTGGCCTACCCTTGGGTGACCATCTACACACCTGCCCTCCCCAACACCCTCATGTTGGGGTTCATATGTGGCTGTATTTTCCAGCTCACATAAGCTTCCAGCTGCTTCCCGTGGCTCTCAAAATTCAGGTCTCCAACAGCGCCGAGGACCCTGCAGCCCCACGGTCCCTCAGCCTTCCACGTGCCATTCCCACAGCCCAGGCCAGTCACCTTCATCCTCCAGTGTGGGGTAGCTGCGGGCACCCCGCAGGTCATACTGTGCTTCCTCCCGTTCGCTAGGGATCTGGCTGGCCGAGAAGGCAGCTGTGGGTCCCAGGGGTTTGACCGCCAGCAGGGCGCTACGTCCCTTCTTGGATGGTGATGACTTCAGAGCTGCAGGGGAAGGAGGAAAAGGCAGAATGTTGGGGTGTCCTAGGAACCCAGTGGCTTCCCTGAGGCGGTGGCCCTGGCTTGTCCTTGGCTGTCTGCGGTCCTGCCCAGGCCTCTGCTCTTGGCTGATCTGTCCTTTGAGGCTTTTCCATAGGGAGGTGCTGGGGGACCCAAGGTACAGGCCTTCCCACCCGTCTCCCAGAATCACTCAGGGACCTGACACCTGGCTGTCCCCTTTTGGACTTCTGGGACTGGCAGATGCAGCAGGGACTTCAGTGGCGGCTCCATGGTCACCCGGTGCTAGCACCCTACCACTGCAGCTGTGTGACCTGGGAAGGTGGCTCACCCTCTCTGGGCCTCAGTGGCCTCAACTACAACAGCATGGTTCACAGGGACTTGACCATGTTCCAAGTGACAGATCAAAGCGCTCTACTGTCCCCCACCCACCCAGCTCTGTTCCCAAGTCCCTCCCACACCATGAGGCCCAGGGGGCTCACAGGAGTTCTTTCGAAAGACCGTGTTGCTCATGAACTTGAAAAAGCGTTCAGCGTAGAAGCTGGGACGGTGGACTGAGACCGTGTCCTGGAAGAGAGGGGACACGGGGTACTGGTGGCTGAGGACAGGCCCTCTGAGGGACAGCCATGAACAGGGTATCACTATGTCAGGCAATGCTGATCCTGATTCAACTTCCCGACTGCTGGGGTCACAGGTATGTCAGTCACCATGCCTGTCCAGCTTAACCTGGACACATTCTGGAAGTTTCTGTCTGGTAATGCTCCTTATAGGAGTGTCTTTGCTGCATCATAGAATCTACGGGTAGCAGGCAGTTCTCCACACTTTAGTAAGAACGGCTCCAAAGCAGGAGAGATACCCACCCAGGAAAGACTCTCACATGGCCACGGCCTTCACCCTAAGATTTAAGTCCCTGAAAGGGTGGATCTGGGGTGTGCGGCCCCATGGTCAGCTCTCAGCCCTTCATTCAGTGAAAACCCCCCACCCCCCACACAGTGCTCCTGGGAGAAAGCAAGCACGATAAACTGAGGGAAGGGCTGTGTGGCCCTGAGACACCCCCATCCCCACATATTTCTGGGAAGTTCTGCAATGGCAGTCTTAGAGAATCCTTCCACCACAGGTCTTCCTCATCAGGTAGAAGGTAACTCTATGGGGGCTCCTGCAGACACCTGTCTGTCCCCTATGCCCCCCTCCGGCCTGTCCTCACTGGGCTGGGGGGCCAGAGTGCTCCCAGGGTCTGTGGGCTGCAGGGCAGCATGAATGAGACTCACCCCATCATGGACGAGGGCCTTCCACGTGTGCTCCAGCTTCTTGATGAACCTGTGGATGAGGGCCTGCAGCTCAGCGGCTGGGGGCGGGGCCTGACAGGGAGGGCGGGGCCTGACAGGGCGGGGCTGAAGGGAGCGCCCACTCTACCTGTAGGACTGCAGGATATCAATGATGCCGATATGCAGCAGCAGCCGCTCCCCACGTCCATTCACCGCGGGGATCCCACCCATCCTGTGGACACAGGGCAGCCTGGGATCAGCATAGTGACAGAGGGGCTGGGACAGGAGGGGACCAGAAGAGCCAGCCTGTCTGCTCCCTGCTCCAAGGGGTGCAGGGCCCCAGGGGCCTGAATCACCAGGGCTTTGCTTACAATCTGAGCTGGAGGCTGCTGAGAGGTCCTGGTCCAGCATGAGTTCACATGCATGCACACACTTCATGCAGCACACATGTTCACACACACACTCCATGCACACACATGCATGCACACCTGGATACGTATGCACACACACACCTCCACGCATGAACCTAACTCCATGAGCCCCGTGCCTACACACGTGTGCACACGCACACTGCTATGTCTGGACACATACTGAGGTCCCAGGTAGGACACCTGGCAGGGTGTCGGGTCCATTTTAGGATGTTGTTAACCTCATCACTTGAGCCTCACACACAGCCCAGCCCAGCCCAGCACTGTTAGTGACACCCCACGATGTGTTGTCCCAAAGCCTCAACTCCCCAGCAGGCTGCGCTCACTCCACACAGGCCCTCTGCTCACCTGCGCGCCCCCTGCAGACCCTACAGATGTCAGAGTGGCATGAGACCCCTTCACCTGGGTCGGGGTCGGGGCCTCAGCTGGCTCCCGTTCCTCCTGCAACTGTAGCAACAATCCCTGCAGGCCAGGCCAGGGTCACACAATAACCCTTTCCCAGGCTGCCTTCAGCCCCAGCTGGACACTAGGGGTCTCAGGGCAGGGAACACACCAGCCACCGCCTGTAGGGCCCCAGGAGGCAGGGGATGGATAAGGAAACTAAGGCTCAGGTGGGTGCCAACCCCATGCTTTCTAGAAAAGGTGTACAGATGAGTCACCTCCCTGGTGTCATCGCAAGGCGTCCCAGTTGTGCTCTGGTCTCTAGGGTGCCATGGGGTACTTTCTTTTGTCCTCATGGATAGCCAGCAGCCTCAGCCCATGTAAAAGCACCATCCCCAGGAGCCGGGGCCTTTGTCCCTACACAATGTTCCCGGGTCACGAATGAGGAAGCAGGGTGCATAGGAGGTATGGGTCACTTAGACAGCTTTCCAGACTATTCGAAAAGGACAAAGGCCAGGCCAGGGATCCCCAGGGCACCCCACCTACGTGTCGTCCATCTCGATGGCCTCGCCACGCGCAGCCCCGCCCTGGATGGACTCCATGGCTGTGGAGTAGAGAGCCTTCTGGGCCACAGGCCGCTTCTCATCCGCCGTGCTCTGCGCGCCCTCGGCCTGGCGCTCCCGCTCCTGCTGGTCGATGTTGTGCACCCCGAGCAGCAGGCTGTAGTCCATGATCTTGAAGCTCTCCAGCACCTGCACAGGACAGGTCAGGACAGTGAATGTCCCATCTGGACTGTGGGAAGTGCAACAGGTGGCCACCAACCACCTTCAGGAGGGACAGAGGTTCCATGGTGGTCACAACGAGGCTGAACCCAAATGTCACCCCAGCACAGGTCTCTGGGCTCCATCCTCCTGGGACCCGGGCACATATGGAGCCCAGGTTTCCAGGTGGACTTCTGAGGTCCAGTCAAGACTGCAGGTTGTTTTTAGGGGCTGAGCAGGCTCTAGAAGGGCATAACTGGGAGCCAGGGAGGGCTGGCC
The DNA here is from genome assembly GCA_004024765.1 of Zapus hudsonius. Taxonomy (NCBI): domain Eukaryota; kingdom Metazoa; phylum Chordata; class Mammalia; order Rodentia; family Dipodidae; genus Zapus; species Zapus hudsonius. Next base: position 24,266 of record PVHP010023237.1, read on the forward strand.
AAGCAGACCAGGGTGCAGACTCCTCTCCTCATCTGTATGTGTGACAGGAACTTATAAACTGTTTCTACTAGCCCAATGCATGGTCACTATCTCAGCACCTGGGAGGTAGTATCAGGAGTTCAAGGCCAGCCTCCACTATCTGGCAAGCTTAAAGCTATCCTGGGCTACATGGGACCCTGTCTTTTCCCTTTCTTTTGCTAGCTGATGGCTTTGTTGTCGAGGCCTCCCAGAACTCACAGCATTCCCTCCTACCTCTGCCTCAGAATACAATGCAGGGATCAAAGGCGTCTTCGTACTTGTGATTTTGAGGTAGGTCTCACTAAGTTACCTAGATTAGCTCCAAACTTGCTCTGTAGCTCAGGCTAGCCCTGAACTCCCTCTGTGGCCCAAAATGGCTCCAAACTCCCTTTGTAGTCCAGGCTGGCACAGAACTCAGGGTCCTCCTGCTGCAGCCTCCTCAGTCCTGGGTGCTTGGGGCAGGATGGGAACTGTGGGCACCCCTGGAGGGGCATGCACCTCCGAGCTCACCAGGCAGTCACGCTGCAGCGTCTTCACCAGGGCGCTGAAGGTGTCGGCGTCCAGCAACAACCCCTCGGGCATGTCCTGCATGAAGTCCAGGTCCTTGTAGGTGGGCACACTCTTCTCCCGCTCCTTCCTGCCGGCCCTGCGCTTGTACGTGGAGCCCTTGAGGTCGAACTTGAGGTGCATCTTGACGGCACGGGGCAGCACATTGTTCATGACCACCACGCGGATGTTCTTGCCTCCCGACTGCACGCAGTACAGCCCGTAGAACTTGGGCAGCAGTGTCCTTGGGTTCTGGTTCAAGTTCTAGGGCAGGAGAGAAGGAGGGCAGGCGTGTCGGGCAGGGCCTCACTTGGCCCTCAGCCCACAGGCCCTGGGTGGCTTTCTTGTCCTGTGTGCACATGCGTATGGATGCCAGAGGATAGGGTTTCACTGAATCTGCAGCTACCCTGGCTGGGAGCCCCGGGGTCCCCCGTCTTCACCTCCCCAGGGCTGGGATGACAGGCGCACACTACGACCCCTAACCTATACATGAGTGTAGGGGATGCCACCCTGAGACAACATAGTGAGTTCCAGGTCAGCCTGGGCTAGGTGAGACCCTACCATGAAAAACCAAAAAAAAAAAAATTATTTGCAAGGAAGGAGAGACAGAGAATGGGTGTGCCAGGGCTTCCAGCCACTGCAAACAAACTCCAATGCATGCACCACTTTGTGCATCTGGCTTTACATGGGTGCTGAGGAACTGAACCTGGGTTGTTAGGTTTTGCAGGCAAGTGCCTTAACTGCTGAGCCTTCTTTCCAACCCCCTGCTTTTCTCTAAGTTTGTAATTAGGGATGGAACTCAGGGCCTTGCATTCTACTCTTGCCCCAACCCCTTTAATTATTTGTCCACCTTCGAGTCTGGAGGTGAGCCATCACCGTGGCTCTGAGAACCTCTGTCTGTCCCTCTGCAGACTAGAAATGTCAGTTCTCTAAGCAGTGCCACATGGTCCTGTCCTGGGCATCACACTACAGAAGAACCACGTCCCAGGGAGAAACTGAGCCGCAGGCTCTCACGCCGGGCACCCTGGGTTCAGTATCACCCCAAACCCTGAGGGTGGGGGGGGTGGGTGTCTGAGCCTGCAGCTCCTACTGGCACCTCCTTCCCGGGGGCAATGCTGCTCCACAGCCTGAGCAGCTGGTCTTCTGAGAAGCACCAGCTGGTGGCCTGTCCCTCCTCCCTGTACGTGACTCAGTGCCTCTCCCCCCCCCCTCTGTTTTTTCAAGGTAGTGTCTCTAGCTCAGGCTGACCTGTCCCTACCTGGAGTGATCAAGTGTGGTGCTGTCCACCCCATGGGACATGAGACCACAGACTCCCAGAGGGTGTCACAGGGTGACAGGCAAGGGACCAGGGTCCATCTATCCCCACTTGATGACAGCCATTCTGAAACACCCTGTGAGGCCAGGGGATGGGGGACAACCCTGTCTGACTGAGCTGTGTGTACATCAGCTCTGGCCAGTTTTGGAAATGGGGTTGCTCCAGACCTGCCTCCTACAGGGAACATTCCAGAAGCCCCCTCCCAGCGTCCCCGGGCAGCAGGCAGGGACTCCGCACCATGTAGTAGCCAGGCAGCAGTTTCTGCAGGAACTCGGCCTCCTTGTGCATGACGGTTTTGATGATGAACTCGTCGTCGCCGGTGACATAGAAGAGTGAGCCGCTGGCCCCCGGATTTGACAGCTCGATGAGAGGCTCATTGCAGAGGGAGTACTGAGAGCGGAGCGGGCGAGTGGCCGTGAGCCAGGGTCAAGTGCACACTGGGCTGTCTGCCTTTCCCCCGACACAGTGGAGACCCTTCTAGCTAGTGACAGGCACCTGACAGATGTCCCCAGCCTCCCTGCTGGCTCTGCTCAGTAGATCAACAGCAGAAGTAGGGAGGATCCCTATGTAATTGACAGACAATGGCACCCTCTTTCCTGTCCCCTTTCTGCCACCTGGAGCCCCAGCAGCTGTGCTGGGCAGTGAGGTGACTTTCAAAATGGAAGCTGTGTGTCCCAAGGACATGTGCTGACATCCTTGGGTCATCCGTCAATCATCGTGTTCCCTGTACTGTTCTCCGAGGGAAGATGGGACGCTGAGGGAACCCTGCCACCCGGCCTGGCCATCTGTCTGTCCTCTCTCCTCCCACGGCCATGAACGCCCAGGTCATGTCCTTCTCCCGGTGGTGAGAGCTGCTCTGTACCACATTCTGGTCAGACAGTGGCATAAGGTGAGTTAGGGACCCTCGTGAGACCCTGGATGTCCCCTTCTCGCTCTCTCTTTCTCTGTCTCTGATAGGGTCTCGCTCTAGCAGCCCAGGCTGGCCTAGGGGAGGGAGGGAGGGAGGCCTTTGGGGTGTGTCCTGGAAGGGGATGATGAACTGTCTCCAAACAGAGGCCGGGCTGGGCCGCACCCAGGTTCTGGCCCACAGCGCCGGCCGCACACAGGCACCTGCTGCTTTCAGGTGTGGCGCTGACTCACTCACCAAGTAATCATCTGGCCGGATGCCGAAGAGTTCCCGGAAATAGCGGAAGGCGACAGGTGCATAGGTCTTGAAGCGGAAGTCCTGGAAGTGGTGGGCAGGCGTGAGGTTGCTCCCTTCACTGCGGAGGAGGACGCAGGGGACGGCTGTGAGGGACAGTGGCTTTCTGGGGCGCCTTTCCCCATTCACCCCACTGCCCAGTCCCGGAAGCAACCATGGCCGGCTTAGGGCTGTCCTTCAATGGAGCCCAGAAGAGCTCCCCCACCTCCAGG
>PVHP010023238.1:0-27648 GCA_004024765.1 Zapus hudsonius
CTTCAGCCCTAAGGTATTTCTTTCTTTTTTTTTTCAAATATTTTATTCTTTTTTTTTTTGATTTTTCGAGGTCTCACTCTAGCCCAGGCTGACCTGGAATTCACTATGTAGTCTCAGGGTGGCCCTGAACTCACGGCAATCCTCCTACCTCTGCCTCCCGAGTGCTGGGATTAAAGGCATGCGCCACCATGCCTGGCTTATTAATTTTCAAGCAGAGAGAAAGAGAGATGGAGAGAGAGAGAGAGAGAGAGAGAACCAGGGCCACCACCTTGTGGGTCTGGCATATGTGGGTCCTGGGGAATTGAACCCAGGGCCTTAGGCACTGGAGGCAAGTGCCTTAACCACTGAGCCATCTCTCCAGCCCCCCCCCCCTTTAAATCAGCCCTAAGGTATTTCTAAGGTTGATGTAAAATTCCAGCTTATACATACACAAAGAACAGTCTGAGCTCAGGCCTGAAGGTCCTGCTGTTTTTGCTAGTTGGAGTTGGGAGTGTGCTGGCTGGAGGTGATAGGTTTCTCTCTGCTTGGACCTGTGAAAGGGGGCCAGCCTCTTTCACCATTCTGAAACTTCCCCTGAATCTGTTATTTCAATAAATACTTTCCTCCCCAAATTGTGCCTGGTTTGGAGATTCATTCCAATGGCATGTGGCTGAATATGACTCTACCTCCACAGTACTGGGATTACAGGCATGCACTACCACATGTGGTTTTATGCTGGGGTTTAAATCCAGGGTTTTGTTCTTGCTAAACATAGACTATATTCAAAGAACCAGCTTGGGCATTTAAAAAAAAGACTCTAGGGCTGGAGAGATGGCTCAGCGGTTGAGGCACTTGCTTCCAGTGCCTAGGGTCCCGGGTTCAATTCCCCAGTGCCCACATGTGCCAGACCCACAGGGTTGTGGCCCTGGTGTACACTCTCTCGTCTGTGTCTCTCTGCTTGAGAGTGGATAAATAGAATATTTAAAAAAATAAAAAACTCTAAACTGGGTGTGGTGGCAAATGCCTTTTTTAATCCCAGCACTCTGCAGGCAAAAGTAGGAAGAATCACCATGAGTTCAAGGCCACCTAAGAGGACACAGTACCAGGGCCTCCACCTTGTGGGTCTGGCTTATGTGGGTACTGGGAAATTGAACACCCGGCCTTAAGCACTGGAGGCAAGTGTCTTAACCGCCAAGCCATCTCTCCAGCCCAATTTTTTTTTTAAAGAAATAAGAACAAAAATCTTAGAGGAAGGCCTGGAGAGTTAGCTCAAAAGTTAAGGTATTTGCCTGCTAAGCAGTAGGACCTGAGTTCAATTCTCCAGTTTCCACATAAAGCCAGAAACACAATGTGGGCCATATGTCTGGAGTTCGTTTGCAGTGGCTGAAGGTACTGGTGAGCCAATTCTCTCTCTCTCTCTGCCTGCCTCTTTCTTTCTCAAATGAACGAATATTTTTAAAAAATCTTAGAGGAAATGCTGTAATGGGTAAATTCCCTCATTATGTAAAATGAGCACAACTGTAACCCCAGTACTTGGGAGGCAAACAGAAGAACTGATTCAAGAACAGTCTTGGTAACATGAGTTTGAATCCAGCTTGGACTGCATCACATCTTTTCTCAACACCACAACACAGGGAGAAGAGGAGAGACTTAAGGGGAGGGTATTGTATATATGTAAGTAGATGAACAGATTACTAGGGGTGCAATGGCCTAAGTGAGGTTAGGGGAAGGGGTTGAGTAAAGGAAAGGTGGGGGAGGGTTAATCAAAATTTAAGAGGTTAAGAATAAGCCATATTGGGTTGGAGAGATAGCTTATTGATTAAGGTGCTTGTCTATAATGCCTAAAGGCCTGAATTCAATTCCCTAGTACCTATGTAAAGTGGCACATGCAACTAGAGTTCATTTGCAGCAGCTGAAGGCCCTGGCATGTCCATTCTGTCTCTCTTCTATCTCTCTTTGCTTGCAAATAAAAAAAATAAAAATAAAGAATAAGCCATATGGAAACCTACTTCTTTGGACAATGGCATACCCAGAAGCCTGAGAGCATCAGGGCGAAAGTAAAAGCAGGGTGTAGTTGGCGTGGTGACACAGGCCTTTAATCCCAGCACTCGGGAGGCAGAGGTAGGAGGATCGCCGTGAGTTTGAGGCCAGCCTGAGACTACAGAGTGAAATCCAGGTCAGCCTGGGCTAGAGCGAGACCCTACCTCGGAAAACAAACAAACAAACAAAAAAAGCAGGGTGTAACCTTCAGAGGGCTCTGGTTGCAGGACAGGCAGTCTCATGGAGGTATGCAGATGAGAGAGAAGAATGCCAGAGGTTCCCTGGTCTTCACACATGTACAAACAAAGTGTACACACACCTGGATACACATGTGCAAACACCAAATACGTCATGCCACACACACACAAAAATCATAATCAGGGCTGGAGAGATGGCTCAGCAGTTAAGGCATTTGCCTGCAAAGCCTAATGACCTAGGTTTGATTCCCTAGTACCCACATAAAAAAAAGAGGCACATGCATCTGGAGTTTGCTCGCAGGGCTGGATGGTGGGGTCCATTCTCTCTGTCTCTCTTCTCTCTATCTCTCTCTGCTAGCAAATAAATAAAAATATCTTTTAAAAGGTCATAATCAACTCATTATTTACTACCTGCAAATAAAATTTTATCAAACAAACCAAAATCTAAACAGCCTCCAAACCGAAGTTCTTCAAATTCAAAGGTTTCTTTTTTCCCTTAATGAGCCAAGCCATTGACTCACCTGCTACCAAAATTTGAGAATAAATTATAGCTAGCCTTAAAGTGTGACTCAGAAAATGTTTCTTCTCAGAAACCATTAACTTCATACTCACCAAGATAATAGATCCTGTCTGAATGAGGCCCATCTGGATCATTCCTCTTCACAAACATGAAATCATGCGGTGCCTTGGCCATCATGTAGCCATGATATTTTCTGGTATCAGCAAGTAGCTTTTTAAGCTGACTCCAAGAATATCGTTCAACATAAAACGGTTCCAATTTGGGCCCATCTTGGGACTCAATAGTGTCCTCACACTCTGCAGTTTCAAATATCTCAACGCCCAGCTGTTCTGTTTCCATTGCTGCTGCCATGGTGCATTTTCCTAGAAAAACAAGACACAAAGCTGTTCACAGGGTTGTCTTCTCTCCTATTATAAAATGAGAGTCTAGGGCCAAGGGCTTCTTAGCACAGCTGCAATAAAAGAAGCAAGAGCTCCCCCTTTTCTGTGCTGTTTAAAAATGAGATTTTTTAAAAATTGAGGTCATGTCAATTTCACAGTGACTATAAATCCCTTAGGAACTTTTATAAAAGGTTCTCCGTAGGTATCGCCTGCCAAAATTCCTTTTTCGTTCCCACACTGGAAGGAAACAGGCCATATGCCAGCTGGCTACTGTACTCCAGGAAAGAGCATGTCAATAGTGAGGCTAAATGTGCCAAAGGAGTTAAGTGGTTTTGCATTTTAAAAAGTAACACATTTGACAAATGTGGATTTCTCCTAATAGAAATCACAACAGATTAGAACAGTAATAACACTGTCACAAACAATGTACTTGTAACAGCCTAGGAGAGCAGTTACCCAAGAAATATACTTTTTTTTTAAACAGAGCCCCAAACCGAACACTTAACTGGTTGATACATCTTTGAATCTTCTGTACTTATCTAGACATCACATCATTCACTTATGGAAATTTTATGGAAACTTACATGACTATTATCACCACTTAAGTAACTTGTATACTGTTTGAGGAAAAAAAATATTATCTTTAAATGGCTTTAGTTAGTTCAAGTAGTTAAAGAAAGTACTTAGTCAAGGGAGGGGGATGGGGGAATGAAGAAGACAGGAGGAAGGCTAATCAAAATTAGTCCTCCTCAAAAATTAAAGATGTTGGCTGGAGAGATGGCTCAGCGGATAGGGCACTTGCCTCCAGTGCCTAGAGCCCCGGGTTTGATTCCCCAGTACCCACATAAGCCAGACGCACAAGGTGGTGGCCCTGTTGCGCTCTCTCTCTCTCTCTCTCTCTCTCTCTCTCTCTCTCTCTCCCTCTCTCTCTGCTTGAAAATGAATAAATAAAATATTTTTTAAAAAATTAAAGATGTAATGAATAAGTCATATGGAGACCTAAATCTTCACTATATAATTTATTTATGAGAGGGACAGAGAGATAGACATACAGATAGAAGAGAGAGAGAGAGAGAGAGAGAGAGAATTGGTACACCAGGACCTCTAGCCACTGCAAACAAATTCCAGATGCATGTGCTACCTTGTGCATCTGGTTTTATATGGCTTTATATGGGTACTGGAGAATCAAACTCAGGTCATTAGACTTTGCAGGCAAGCACTGTAACCACTAAGCCATCTCTCCAGCTAAACACATACCATACACACATATTTGTTTAAAGAGAGGCCTGGACAAGGCTCTTGATTGCCCACCAGAATGAGAAGGTAAGACCCTATATTGCTGAAGACTCCACATACATGGGCCACAAGTCAGTGAGAAATCAAGCTGGAGCTGAGCTGGAAACCTCCTCCCTGTTAATCAGCTGTCAGAAAGCTGGAAAACCTCTCCCTATGGGAGAGAAGTCGTCCACAATGGTAAACAGCAGTGGACCTTGCAAGCCTAAAGATTGTCCAGCCAGATCAAATGTGCCAACTGGGGCAACAGTGGCATGTCACTCTCTAATTGGACTGGGGGCCAGCTCCATGGGAGGGAATACATGCCTGGTATTGAAGGCCTGGTCATGAGCCCTAGGGAATTAACACCTGCGATTGTCTGCTTAAATGCATATATTATGCTCACCAAACTGCCCTGTAAGCACTTTTTGTTTATGCTTTTTGAGGTAGGGTTTTACTCCAGCCCAGGCTGACCTGGAATTTACTATGTTGTCATGGTGGCCTTGTACTCACAGTGATCCTTCCTACCTCTGTCTCCCAAGTGCTGGGATTAAAGATATGTGCTACCACGCCCAGCTTGTAAGTACTTTTTAAATGTGTATTCCCTCACATATATTAATGCTACTCTCACTTTTGGTTAGAGAAGCTTCTCTTTTCAGATGACAGTGACCACTGAGATGACTCAGAAGTCACCACAGTACTGAGAAGAAGTGACAGTGTAGTCACTGTTCAGCACTGACACAAAATGGCCTTGCAGTGCTTGACACTACCTACGCAAGACCTTTATAATAGGAAGAATGATAACAAAATAAAAGAGAGACAATTGAAAAGGGGAGAAGATATAGGGTGGATTTGAGAGGGGAACATGGGGGTGGGAAGAGAATATCACGGTTTATTGTCTATAATTAAAAAAAAAAAAAAGCTTGGAGAGATGGCTCAGCAGTTAAAGACACTTCATTGCAAAGCCTCATGGCCTCAGATTCGATTCCCCAGTACCCATGTAAACATTACAGGCTATTACTAAGGCTCTTGGATGCCCACCAGATTGAGCCAAGAAGAGGAAGATCAGTGGGAGTGGAAGGGGCACAAGAGGGAGCATGTGGAGTGAATATGATCATCAAAACAAGGGTACAAAAATGTCATAACCTGGGATGGAGGGATGGCTCGGCAGTTAAGGCACTTGCCTCTAGTGCCTGAGGCCCCGGGTTCAGTTCCACAGGACCCACATGGATCAGACCCACAAGGTGGTGGCCCTGGTACTCACTCTCTCTCTCTCTCTCTCTCTCTCTCCCTCTCTGCTTGAAAATGAATAAATATTTTTTAAAATGTCATAACCTACTATTAGACATAATATGTGCTAATAACTTTAAAGTAACTAAACCAGGGCTGAAGAGATGGCTTAGTGGCTAAGGCGTTTGCCTGCAATGCAGAAGGACCAGAGTTCGGTTCCCCAGTGCCCATATACAGCCAGATGCACAAGAGGGCGCATGTGTCCGGAGTTCATTTGCAGTGGCTTGGAGGCCCTGGTGCGCCCATGCGCCCATATTCTCTGTCTGCCTCTGCCTCTGCCTCTGCCTCTCTCTCTCTCTCTCTCTCTCTCTCTCTCTCTCTCTCTCTCTCTCAAATAAATAAATAAAATATAAAAAAAAGAAAAACAAAAGTAACTAAACCATACGTATTTAACCATGTTTCACATATTAACTACTTCTAGAGCAATCAGAGCAATCAGAACAGGGCTGTGTATTTAAAATGCCTTTTTTGAAAGTTCAGCTTTGCAGGTTACAAGGAACTCATGCTCAGAACACAGGAAAGGCTATCAGCAGGTGTGGGCTGTTAGTCCATCAGGATTGTGTTACCAGCATGCAAATGAAGTGAGCTCTGTGTTCCGGACATTGTGTCATTTTTCTTGCTACAATGTATGTTACTATCACTTCTTTTTTTCTGGTTTTTCGAGATAGGGTCTCTAGCCCAAGCTGACCTGGAATTTACTATGTAGTCTCAGGCTGGCCTCAAACTCATTGCAATCCTCCTGCCTCTGCCTCCAGAGTGCTGGGATTAAAAGCATGCCGCCACCAAGCCCAGCTTGGATTTTTCTCAGCACAGGGCATCTACTCACTACCCGGCCAACCTCTTCACTTACAGGCCCCTCCCTAGTACCTACCTGATTGTATTTTCATCTGCTCAGATCTCTTCCACTTTCAGAGATCATTTTCAAATGACCCAATTTTTAGACGTGGATCTCTCCGCTCATCTTGTTCTCTTCTCACAGAAATCTTTCCTTTTCTCACCATCCAATCCTGCTCACCAGACAAAATGAGATTATTGATCATTAAAGTGAATATGTGGCCAGAACAAAAATTAAGTCTAAAGTCCCAAAAGAATAACCATTATAGAGAATTCTTTTTGTGTGTGTGCATTATGTAATGCTTAAACTGTTTTGCATCAATTTAACTAACAAAATCCTCATTGATTTTTGATAGGGTTTGTGTCTCCCAGACTGGCCCTCCTGCCTCAGCCTCCTGAGTGCTGGAATTATAGAACTGCACCAACACCCCAGTCCTAAGATTACTTTTTTCCTCCCAGAAATGTATAGCTCAATTTACTCAAAGGAATATCCTAGCAATACTGCATTTCTCCATGCCTAGATATAGTAAAAGGAAAAACATAAACTTTAAAAATTACCACTGGGTTGGGGCTGGAGAGATGGCTTAGCGGTTAAGGCACTTGCCTCCAGTGCCCAAGGCCCTGGGTTCAATTCCCCAGGAACCACATAAGCCAGACCCACAAGGTGGTGGCTTTGGTGCATTCTCTCTCTCTCTCTCTCTCTCTCTCTCTCTCTCTCTCTCTCACACACACACACACACACACACACACACACATCTCATCTCTCTATCTCTGCTTGAAAATGAATAAATAAAATAAAATAAATTACCACTGGGCATGGCAGTGCATGCCTTTAGAACCAGAGGCAGGAGGAGCACTGTGAGTTCCAGGCCAGTCTGGAACGACAGAGTTCCAGGTCAGCATAGGTTAGAGTGAGACCCTAACTTGAAATACCAAAAATATAAATTACCTAAGGGGAACTGGAAAGATGGTTCAGCAGTTAAAGGCACTTGCTTGCAAAGCTTGCTGGCTGGAATTTGGCAATCCTCCTACCTTAACCTACCAACTGCTGGGATTAAAGGTGTAAAACACCATACTTGGCTTGGATTTAATAATTTGTGTCTCTTTTAAGACAAGGTCTCCACTCTATAGCTTTGAAACTTTGAAACTTCAGATCCTCCTGCCTCAGCCTCTAAAATGCTAAGATTACAGGCTAGTACCACAACCCCCAAGAAGGATTTGTTCACAAGATAACAAATGTGTTCATTTTATTGCCATGAGTTCAAGGCCACCCTGAGACTACATAGTAAATTCCAGGTCAGCCTGGACTAGAGCGAGACCTTACCTCGAAAAACCAAAAAAAAAAAAAAAAAAAAAAAAAAAAAAAAAAAAAAAAAAAAAAAAAAAAAAAAAAAAAAAAAAAAAAAAAAAAAAAAAAAAAAAAAGCCGGGCGTGGTGGCGCAAGCCTTTAACCCCAGCACTCGGGAGGCAGTGGTAGTAGGATCGCCATGAGTTCAAGGCCACCCTGAGACTACATAGTGAATTCCAGGTCAGCCTGGGCTAGAGAGTGAGACCCTACCTAGAAAAACCAAAACAAACACACACACACACACACAAAAAAAAAAATGTGTTCATTTTAAGTGCATTCCATTTTGCATTTTTTTTTCTTGATACAATACTGAGAATAAGTGAAAGGGTAACTTTTTTGGGAGAATTATTAAACTGGTTGACATTTCTAGTTTTAGAAAAGGGCGGGGGATCTCAGTGGTTACAATCTGTTTTGTTCTCAATTTAGATTCTGAGTGGCCATAACCCAAAGCAGCGATGGAGAGAGGTGGTGAGAAAAACCAACGTGGCAGGAAGAAGGGGGAGCCAGTGAGAGAATATTAAGACAGCAGTTAAGATGCAAGACACCTTTCCTCGCTCACTCAGAGAAGTGTATTTTGAGTTAGAAAACAGCCCAAGGACTGAGTGTGGAGTGTTAAGTTTCAACTTAAGGACCAGTCACCCAAACACCCCCATGCCTTGCAGAAACTTAGTCATCCCACCCTTCAGAGCCACACTTAGAAAGTTACAAGATCTCAAGCTATGAAGGAGGGAGGAGATGGGGCGCAGGATGGAATAGGAAGGATGGGATGGGAAGGTTTTGGAGGGAAAAGTGGAGGTTCCAGCTAGGAGGGAATCTACCCTCCGGGGAAGCCAGCAAATCTGGGTCGGAATGCCATGTGCCATGGTCGGACCTCGGGCCGCCGCAGCCTTCCGTCCCCTCCTCCGTAAGCGTGGGCAGTAGCCGGCATCCCAGCCCCAACCGAGGCTCAATTTAAGATAATGGACGCGGAAGTCCGGACGGCGGGCGGGCGGGCGGGCGGCTTCCTCCCTCCCTCCCTCCTTCCCACCGGGAGGCGCCGGGCCAACGTCGGCGGACTCGGGATCCCGAGTGTCCGCTTCCTCTTCCGGTCAGTGAGGGCCGTGGCCGTGAGCGCGGGGCCGGGGCGGGCTGCGACCAGGCCTCGCGGGCGGGCGAGAGAGAGAGGGCGAGAGAGGCGGGTACCGCACCTTCCCCTCCCGGAGCGTCCCGACGCGCTACGGAGCGGCCCTGCGCCGCTTCATGCCGTCCCGGGAGGTTTACAAGCAGCTCCCTCGGAGGCGGCGGCACGGTCGACGATCCAGGCAGCGGGGACGAAGTACACTTGAAGGCGGCGGCGGCGGCAGGCAGCGGTGGCCTGGAACTTCCGGTTCCTGGAGACCCACCTTCCGGATCGGGGAAAGAAGGGCGCGTCTCGCTGCTGGGAGTGATTCCTTCCCGCAGTGCCCCCTAGTGGTCGGAGGAGCGAAGGAGGCGTGGCTGGCCACTTGCATCAAGTTACGAGCTTTACTGCAGACAGATTCCGGATGCCTGCTCCGCTTTGTGCATCTGGCTTTGCACGGGTACTGGGGAATCGAACTTGGGCCGTTGGGTTTTGAAAGCCAGCGCCTTTAACCTCTGAGCCGTCTCCCCAGCGCACCCTCCTTTTTAAAATGTTTTATTTTGTTCATTCAATGTATCTATATTGTGACTGCTCAGTATATTGAGTGCCTACTTAAAGAAGTTCCAAGGCAAGTAGTAAAGCTGGGATTAGAGCAGGAATCAAACAGGGCAAAAATTCTTATTCTTTCCTGGTGGAATCGATTAGGGCCTTGAAAAGCATAGTTATGAAAAGTAACCTTTAGTGGCTTCAGAAATTTGCTTCTAATATTAATGATCTTCGTGGTTCTCTAACCTCTGTAGGCCATGGGATGCCTTTGTCTGCAAGAGGGTTATAATATGTTACATGGTTGCAAGTCAAGGAATGTGAAAACAAAAAGGAAAAAGAAAACAGTATCTATCACACACACCCAATAAAAATTTAAGAATTATGGGCCCGGGAGATTGCTCAATGGATAAAGTGCTCACGGCTGAAGTGCCAGTGTTCCATCTCTAGACTCCACGTAAAAAGTCAGAAACTATGTTAGGTTTATGTAATCCCAGCAAGCTGATGCTGCCAGGGAGATGGGGGTCATTTCCAGGAATCTCTTCCCAAGCGTAGCACAGAATCAAAGATGGAGAACCCATAACTAGAAACCCTGCCTCAAATGAGGTGGATAAGTGAGGACTGATCTGAATGTTGTCTGCTGACCACAAGCAGGTCATGGCACGTGTTCACCTGAATTCTCACACTCTCTCACACACATAGAAATAATTTTTTTTTTTAAATATTTTATTTATTCATTTTCAAGCAGAGAGAGATTGAGAAAGAGAGACAGATTGAGTTGCACCAGGGCCACCACCTTGTGGGTCTGGCTTATGTGGGTCCTGGGGAATTGAACCCAGGGCCTTAGGCACTGGAGGCAAGTGCCTTAACCGCTGAGCCATCTCTCCAGCCCTAGAAATAATTTTGAATAAATTAAGAACCATGCTGGGTGAGGTGGCAGATGCCTTTAATCCCAGCACTTTGGAGACAGAGGTAGGAGGATTACAGTGAGTTCAAGGCCACCATGAGACTACATAGTGAATTCCAGGTCAGCCTGGGCTACAGTGAGACCCTACCTCAGAAAAACAAAAAAAGTAAGAACAAGGCTCTGGGTTGACTTGTTATAATCTGAGGCAGGTTCTCTGACTCAATTTCTTTCCTAAATATACAGCACACTATATGATGGCTAAGAGAAAGGATTAAGGAGACAGCTGGGAAGGCAGAACACACAAAACAAAGCAACTGAGCCTCCCCTAGCTTCTGTTATTACAAAGAACTGTGCATCATTGGGATTTGTTATAAGGACACTAACACATGGACACATTGTAGCCCGAGGAGTTTTTCTTTTTCTCTTTTTTTTTTTTTGTTTTTGTTTTTCAAGGTAGGGTCTCGCTCTAGTCCGGGCTGACCTGGAATTCTCTATGTAGTCTCAGGGTGGCCTTGAACTCACGGCAATCCTCCTACCTCTGCCTCCCGAGTGCTGGGATTAAAGGCGGCCCGAGGAGGTTTTCTTAGTGTCATGATAAGGTATCCTAATGACACACTGCGCTGTGAGCACCGATTCACTCTTAGGCTGAGTCTTCACTCCAGTTTTGAAGTTTGGCTGTGAATTCGAGGCCACCCTGAGACTACATAGTGAATTCCAGCTCAGTCTGGACTAGAGTGAGACCCTACCTTGAAATACAAACAACAACAAAAAAGTACAAAGGTCATGTTAGCAGAAGGATCAGAAGTTCAAAGGTTGGGCTGGAGAGATGGCTCAGCGGTTAAGGCACTTGCCTCCAGTGCCTAAGGCCTCCGGTTCAATTCCCCAGTACCCACATAAACCAGACTCACAAGGTGGTGGCCCTGGTGCTCTCTCTCTCTCTCTCTCTCTCTCTCTATATATATATATATATATATATATATATATATATATATATATATATATATATATGCTTGAAAAATGAATAAATAAAATATATTTTAAAAGTTCAAAGGTCATGCCAGTGTGGTGGCACATGTCTTTAATTCCAGCACTTGGGAGACAGAGGTAGGAGGATCCCTGTGAGTTCCAGGATAGCTTGGGCTAGAGTGAGACCCTTTCTAGAAAAAAAATCAAAGGATATCCTTGGCTACTTTGTGAGTTTGAGGCCAGCCTAGGCTAGAAACCCTGTTGAGAAAGGCACAGATAGTGTGTGGGGGTGCAGGGTGGGGGATCTCCTGAAGTAAAATAGTCTCTCATGCACACCCTGACGATTCTCATCCTGGCTCCTGTCCTGCCTAGCAGTGATGGCCGGCCTTTCTCAGCTGGTCTCAGCTGTAACATGAGAACAGCAGCAGGTTCAGATGAACATTGCCCAGTGAAATGATGCATTTAAAGTGATTAGAAATACCCTGTGCACAATCACCATCCCATTTATTAATCTTATTTATTAATGATGGTGATGTTATTGATACAGCAAAAGCCTTTCTTCTAGAAGGTTGTCATGGTTTGATCCAGGTGTCCCCCACACAAATGAGTGTATTCTCAATGATCGATCCTCGGCTGATGGCAGTTTGGGAATTACAACCTCGCTAGAGCTGTGTTGTTGGGGGCAGGCGTTTGGGGTTACCTGCTTCCCCTTGCCAGTATTTGACACACCTTCCTGCTGCTGTTTCCAGTGCTGTGGCGGAGGTGATGTCCACCCCTCTGCTCATGCCATCGTTTTCCCTGCCAGCATGGAGTCTCCCCTCGAGTCTGTAAGCCTAATAAACCCATTCCTCCACAAGCTGCTTTTGTTTGGGTTCTTTCTGCGCAGCAACTAGACAGGTGACCACAACAAAGGTGGAAAGCACAAGGCCTGGCTGGATCCACAGATCCAGTACTGGGGCTGGCGACATTGCCATCGGAGAAGATCCTCCTATCCCTGTCTCTTAGCACACAGGCACGTGTGCATGCAAACACTATTGATCAATCGATTGATCTATCTATCCATCATCTATCTATGTATCTATCTAATCTATCTATCCATCATCTATCTACCTAATCTATATATCCATCCATGTATCTATCTATCTATCTATGTATCTATCTATCTATCTAATCTATCCATCCATCTTATCTATCTATCTATCTATCTATCTATCTATCTATCTATCTAAAACCCAAACTCATAGAATGAAGGGACTGGAATGATTAAAGAGATGAGGTTGGAAAGGTGCTTGAGTCAGTAAAGCACTTGCTGGGGACCCAAGTTCAGATCCCAGCACCCATATAAAAATACCAGGTGGGTATGGAGTGTTCTTGTAATCCCAGAACTCAGGAGATGGAGTCTGGACAGGGCATGCTGGCTTGTTAGTCTAGCAAAGTAGGTGAACTTGGGGTTCAGCAAGAGGCCCTGTCTCCATAAATAAGGGTAAGAGTGATTGAGGAAGACACCTGATGTCAACCGCTGATCTCCACATGTCCACACACATGTGTGCCCCACTGACATGCAAATACATATGCACACACATGCAGAAAAGAGGTGATTGTACTTAATTCTTTTTTATTTTTTAAATTTTTATTTATTTATTTGAGAGTGAGAAAGAGACAGACAGTGCGAGGAGAGAATGGGCACGGCAGGGCCTCCAGCCACTGCAAACAAACTCCAGATTCATGCGCTATGTTGTGCATCTGGATTTATGTGAGTGCTGGGAAATCAAACTCTAGTCCTTCTGCTTTGCAGACAAATTCCTTAACCACTAAGCCATCTCTCCAACTCTTAATTCTTTTTTTTTTTTTGGAGGTAGGCTCTTGCTCTAGCCCAGGCTGACCTGGAATTCACTATGTAGTCTCAGAGTGGCCTTGAACTCACAGTGATCCTACTGCCTCTGCCTCCCAAGTGCTGGGATTAAAGGTGTGTGGCCCTGGGCTAGAATGAAGTGAGACCCTACCTCAAAAAACAAACAAAAAACAAATTAAACAAAACAAAAACAACAAAAAAGTAACACCACTCACAGCATCTCTTTTTCTTTTTTGTAGAAGAAAAAAATTATTTGTGGTGCGTTTCTAGTCCGACGTATGCACAAGAATTAAGTGTGTGTATTCACCAGTAGACAGGCACACAGATATTCATGGTGGCTTCATTTGTAATAGCTAAAAACTGGAAACACCACTAACACACATCACAGGAGAAAGGACCTGTGTGGTGACACACGTTTTGTAATCTTAGCATTTGGGAGGTGGAGGCAGGCGGATCAAAAGATCAAGGCCCTTTGGGGTTACATTAGACCTTGTCTTAAAATACAAAAACCAGGAGCATGGATAATTTGAGGTATATTCACACAATTAACTATGTAGAAAAAAAACAACTACTTGTATGTGATTCTCATAACTTTGTTGAATTCAATTGTTCAAGTCTCATATGTGTATTAAACATTTTCTTTGTGAAATTGCAGCATTATAATAACTAATTTGGGGGCTGGAGAGATGGTTTGGTGGTTAAGGTGCTTGCCTGCAAAGCCTAACCACATAAAGCCAGATGCACAAAGTAGTGCATGCGTCTGGAGTTTTGTTTGCAGTAGTTGGAGGCCCTGGTGCTCCCATTCTCTGTGTGTGTCTTTGTGTGTGTGTGTGTGTCTTTTTCTGCTTGTACATAGATAGTTAGATAGATAGATAGATAGATGGATAAAAATATAAAGATGAACTTTGAAGATTTGCCCGTTTCCTAAAAATTATGCCTCAATTTTTAGAAAGCTACTGCTCTGCAGTAAAGGCAGCATTATCATTTCAAATACCTCCCCCGCCCTAAAGCCAAGGCTGACTACATGAAAGCTTTCCTTATCTCATACTTGGCAGATTGCATCAGCCTCAACTGATTTGCCAACTACCAATTCCTTGGCACTGAGAGGGTAACCTCGCTGGGCACATATTTGATTTTACAAATCTCGAGTTAATAAACTTCCTTGGCTCCCATGTGTCTGTGGGATACAGTCCAAGTACATCTGTGGAGCAAACAGGCTTTCCAAATCCCTCTCTGTACCTCTCTCCTTCATTCCCTTATCCCTGGTTTAAGGACCCTTCTCTGGGTCTCTTTACCCTTGGACCTGTGCCCTATGCTTCCATGGCTGATTCTGAAAGACAGGCCAGAGCTCAAGGATTCCCTCTTCTGCACCTGACCATGGTTCTAACTGTCTTACTGGTTTCTGAGTTCACACATTCACCATATTGAACACTTGGTACCTCATGATCCACTCATTGAGCTCACGGTTTCCTGGGAGCTCGCCTGATCTTGTACTCAGAAATAAAGGGGAGTTGGAGCTGGGGGTATAGCTCAGTTGGTACAGAGCTTGCCTAGCATTCACAGCACTGCATAAATGGAACTGTGGTGGTATACACCTGAAATCCTAGCAATCACTAGGTGGAGGCAGGAGGGTCAGAAGTCAAAGTCATCCTGTAAGGGATGGGGGAGGGTGATGACTTAAGCATGAAGCTAAACCAAAATGGGTTCAAAATCATAAAATCCTCACTTGCATACTGTAACCTATTGAGCAAGTAGTGGGTGTCATCTGGCAGGAGGGGCCGTGAATAGAAGGGGAGAGAGTCTAAGCCTGTGAAAAATTGATCAGTCTGGTAACTCATGATCCCAGTCATCGATTCCTTCCCTCACTGAGCTGTTGACCAAAATGAACCATGAGGTCTCAAAAACAAGACAGGATCCTGTCAAAGCTCTTGAATGCCCACCCCAGGCCTGAGGTAGGATCATGTTGCTGAAGAAACCACCAAAATCCATCTATCAGCATTGAGAGACCCTGCGAGGTCCAGAACAGTAACCAGCCCCCAGCTGGTAGTCAGTGCAGTGCTGGAAGGCACTGCATAAGCTGCCAGGGGAAGCTGGTCAATGACAGCTGGAGAAAACTAAGACCACTGACGTGAAACGCAGTCTGCCACCATGAGTAGGCCGAACACATTTCCTACTGGGAAAGAACAGCAAACCAAGAAAGGAACACTTGTGCAATGGAGGAACCAAAGCCTAGGGAAGGTAATCAACAGCTTTTAACTCGGCCAAGTTATCACTCAGTGAAGGGGAGCCCTTAACTGGAACTGGGGACTCAGGGCCAAATGCACTGGGAACCAAACTCTTGGGCCCCCAAAGAGAGATGCACTATACGAGTGATTTACAAAAGAGGCTACTAACAATAGAATCTAGCTAATTCAGAAATGTGTATCTCAGTTAACCTATACTGATCTCACTCTCCGATTGAGATTCTGTTTGTGTCTTTCAGAATGCAGTGAGAGAGCTGTGGCTCATCCAACTCTACCAACAAACTGCAGGCCGATAGCTGACATCCTGGCAAGAGATGAGCCACACCAGACCTACCATGGAGGATCCATGTGGAACCCCGCAGAGAATGGTGGGATAAACAAGAGACCCATAACCACAGCCAATCAGTCAGCACAGGATAGGCCAGACAGACACCAATGATTTTCAATACAACCTAAAGCCAGAAGTACAGAGACCCCTATGACCTCAACAATAAAGCAGCCTTAATACTCACCCACCATGACTCAGGGAACTGAGTGGAAGAGGGGGCAGAGCCATCTCTCCAGCCCAAGGGGCAGAAAGATTGTAAGAGCCATGGTGGGGGAGAATTCCCAGAGACATCACCCCCCTCAGTAACATCATACTAAGGCTGGTGGAACCAGGCTGACTCCTAGGCTATCCATAACCTCCTACCCCATGGACTGATCCAGACTACCTATGGAGGAGTATATCCAGCTGATTGGGGATAGGGAAGAGGGGCATTGGGGAACTGGGGATAAAAGCACATTATTTGTTCATTAAATGTATCTCATTATGGATTAAAAAAAAAGGAGCCAGGCATGGTGGTGCACACCTTTAATCCCAGCACTCAGGAGGCAGAGGTAGTAGGATCACCATGAGTTCAAGGCCACCCTGAGACTACATAGTGAATTCCAGGTCAGCCTGGGCTAGAGTGAGACCCTACCTCAAAAAACCAAAAAAAAAAAAAAAAGTTAAAGTCAGGAAGGAAGGAAGGAAGGAAGGAAGGAAGGAAGGAAGGAAGGAAGGAAAAAAAAGTTGGGGGAGTGATTGAAGAAGATACCTGACCTCGGGGCTGGAGAGATGGCTCAGCGGTTAAGGCACTTGCCTCTAGTGCCTAAGGCCCCGGGGTTCAATTCCCCAGTAACCACATAAGCCAGACCCACAAGGTGGTGGCCCTGGTGCTCTCTTTCTCTCTGCTTGAAAATGAATAAATAAAATATTAAAAAAAAAGAAGATACCTGACCTCTACCTCTGGCTTCTATACACATACCTGCTCATGTGTCCACAGAAATACATACATGTGCTTGCAGCACACAAACCACACACATGCAAAACAAAAAGGACCATTTCCTGTCCTGCCCAACAAGCAGAACAGCCATGAGTTCCATATAGACATTTAAATTAACCAACAAGTAAAAACTTAGTGAGCATCTCTAGGCATCCTGTGGCTACTGCAGTGGAAAGACCCATCATTGAACACAAGTTTTTTGTTTTTTTAAACAGACTAGGGCTGTGGCACACGCCTTTAATCTCAGCACTTGGGAGGCAGAGGTAGGAGGATCACCCTAAACCTGAGACTACATAGTGAATTCCAGGTCAGCCTGGGCTAGAGCAAGACCTCACTTCTACCCCCCCCCCCAAAAAAAAACCACCAAAACCAAACCAAACCAAAGCAAACAAAAAACCCGGGCTACAGAGATGTTCAGAGGGTAAGGTGCTTTCCTGCAAAGCCTAACGACCTAGGTTCGATTCCCCAGTACCCATGTAAAGCCAGATTCACAAAATGGCGCATGCATCTGGAGTTCGTTTGCAGTAGCTAGTGGCTCTCCCCCTCTCTCTGTATGTCTGTATCTCTCTGCTTGCAAATAAATAAATGAAATATTTTTTCAAAAACAGATTGGGCATGGGGTGCTGGTCTACTTGCTCTTGTTCCAATGGTTGGTGTTGAAGTTCAGGGGCTGGGGAGATGACTCAGATGGAGCTTGCTTGCAAAGCCTGCTGGCTTCCTCGGGTTCGATCCCCCAGTACCTACGTTAAGCCAGGCTCACAAAACGACAAACTCACGTTAAGCGCCCAGGAAATATCCAATGAACCAGTGACAGAATGGGACACACCTCTGCAAAGATCCAAGTCCAAGCTCTCTTCTCCAAGGCGTGAGGCACCGCCCATCACCCGAAGCCCCGCCCCCACGGCTCGCTCCGCCCCCCCGCGCCCCTCAGTGCGCAGGCGCGGCTTGCGAGCGTGGGTCCGGTGGAGGCTGCCGGGCTGCGGGCTGCGGAGTGCGGGGGTTTGCGGCCTGCACCCGGGTAGCTCCCGCCGCGCACACTCGCCGAGGCAGCGCTAGCCGAGCCCCCCGCTGTCCCCCGCCCCGGGCAGCGTGGCCATGGAGAACCAGGTGCTGACCCCTCACGTCTACTGGGCTCAGCGGCACCGCGAGCTGTATCTGCGCGTGGAGCTGAGTGACGTGCAGGTAAAAAGGCCGGCTCGGGCGGCGGGATCGCGGCTCCGGGGTGCCCGCCGTCGCCCCCTCTCCTCCCCCCCCACGCGTGCGTGTGCGCCTGCGCGCCCGGGAGCCCGCAGTGCGTCAGCGGGGGGCGCGCTCCGTGTGCACCGGCTCCTCTGCAGACCCCCGGGGCTCTTGCGCACGGCGTCGCCCCCCGGGCTGCAGGTGCCCTCGCGGGCCTCGGAGGCTGTTCATTGCCGGAGCCCCGTGGAGCCCAAGGCCGGTCCCGGGACGGAGGCCTGGCCATCGGGATGGACTCTCGGGCTGATGGAGACCCGGAGAGGTCTTGAGGCTGGCCCGGGGGAGAGGAGCTCCTCCCAACCGTTCATGGATCGAAATCATTCTTACTACTGGTAGCTGAAAAAGCAAACGGATCCCAATGACGTCCACTCTTTTAAAGGCTGCGAGCTCTGATGCAGAGTTGCACAAAGAAATTAAGTTCCATTAAATATTATACCTGATTCTCATTTGCCCCTTCAGTGTGAACCTGTGAACGCTCACATCGCTATCCAAAGCATCCAGTGTTCAGTTCTTTTCTTTTTGTCTTTGTTTTCGAGGTGGGGGGGGGAGTCTCACCCAAACCCAGATGGACCTGGAACTCTTTCCGTAGTCCCAGTCTGGCCTCAAACTCACAGTGATCCTCCTACCTCTGCCTTCCTGGTGCTGGGATTAAAGGCGTACGCCACCACGCTTGCCCAGTGGTCTGTTCTTTGAAGAACTGATGTTTTTGGTCTGGAATGTTCTTTCTACAGTCCTTAACTCCGTGTCTCCTTGACATCTATGGTACTTGGCAATTCTCCATTGATTCTCTCTTCTAAATCAGACATTTTGCCCATCAGCCTTGCAAGCTTAAGTACTGAGTAAGATTTTATTTAATCTTTGCTTCTGGAATAGAAATATTTTCCTCTTAAAAGATGCTAATACTGGCTCCAATGGCTTTAAGTAAGCTACAGCACTGTGTGTTATAACATTTTATGTGTTTTACCAACCTGAACTCCACTTCTTTATCACAGGGTGAATACATGTCTGTATTTTCTTCCTGTACTCTGCTCCAGGGCGCTTTGTTAACATAGAAAGACAGAACAAAATCTTTTGTAGATAAGGATCAAAGCCTCCATCTAGTAAGAGTTCTTCCAACAATCAATAAAAAAAAATACAGTAAGTGTGTTCTGACAGGTCTCCTAAACTGAGCAAATGGCAGAGTAATTTAAATAAGCTCAGGTTCATCCTTTTTTTTTTTTTTTCTCGAGGTAGGGTCTCACTCTAGCCCAGGCTGACCTGGAATTCACTATGTAGTCTCAGGGTGGCCTTGAACTCACAGCAATCCTCCTACCTCTGCCTCCCAAGTGCTGGGATTAAAGGCGTGCACCACCACGCCCGGCAAGGATTTCACAATTTTGAGGCATCCATTTCAGCTGTCATTAGTTTTAAAACACCATGTTAATACCATTCATAGAAGAAATCCTCCAAAGTGTATGATACTGCAGATTTACAAAAATGAGTCAGGCAGACTCGGCTTTCTTAGGACATTCTGTTTGGAAGAAAGCATATAAACATGAAAAGATTTATTCGTGAGTAATGTTTGTTGGTAGAATTGGAGTTAAATGTTGAACCAGATCTGTGGTGTTAAAGAAATTTGTCCCTTCTCATTTACTTAGAAATGACTTTCAGAAATGAAAAGTATTAAGTATTCTTGTCCATGTGATGATATTGGGAGAACTTTCTAGAGAAAGAAAGGATTGGATTTATATCATGGCAGTGCCCTACAGCCAAAGAAGACCATAAACCCACCTGTAGTTAGACCGTCTGCGGCAAGGAGAACATTCTGTGGAGAAGGAGGCATCTTATCAGGAGGGTGTTAGAATTGATGATAGGATTTGGGCATTGGGGTTTGGGGGTAGAAGAGGGAGTTTACTAGGGTTCAGATGCTGTTACCAGGGAGTTCTGGGTTGAGTATCAGGCTAAACTGTAGGGAGCAGAGACCTTATAAAAGAAGGAATCTAATTGGTAGAGAAGTGGCTTTCGGTGTGGCCTCAGAGGGTGGATATTTGATAGTTCCTGGGTGGTTTAGTGACCAGGTATTTGTGCTCACACAAAATTATGAACCAGGCTTTGTCTCGTTTCATGAAGATTGCATAATCGTGCCTGTGGTTATTCCGTGAGAGGCTGTTGCTGCTAAGAGTTAAGTGCCAGGACTGCTTGTGAAGGCCAAGCTTCCAGTCTTGTTTTTCTTTCTGTCGCCTACTCTATGCAGGTCCTGCTGAAATGAGTGCTTTTGTCTTGGAATGAAACAATTTATGTATAGTTCGGTTTAACCTATCTAAGGTGCCTCTTGTGTTGTCTCTCTTTAAGTAGGTACTGGGTTCCTGGGCAGCTCTCCGCCACCCCCTTGCTTAGGAGTGTGGGCATCTTCTCTATGCCCCCTCCCTGCCATCACTTCTCAGACTTTGGAGCTTGCAGGGCTAGTGACTGATGAGAAACTTCTGTTGTAGTCTGTGCCTGAGGTGAGCACCGAGGGCTGGGCTCTTTCTGACTAGAGCTCCTTTGAAGGAGAGAGAGCATTAGTTCTTTCATCATGGTTTTGGTTTGTTCTGGTTGCTTGTGGACAAAATGCACAGCCCTGTTTTAAAGAAACCATTTTTGTCCTTACCTGCCAGAGGATAGGGAGTATAGTCACTGACGGTGTGAGGTTGGGTCCTTGTTCATCCATTTACAACCTGGTGACTGGAGAATTCACTTCACCTTTACGATTCTCCGTCTCTTCGTTCAAACATGAATAGTAACATCTGACTCACAGGACCATTTGATGTTTGAATTGGGTAATGATTTAAGAGGGCTTTGTAAATTCTAGTGTGCTATTGAAGCCTGTGGACTATTATGATGTGGTTCTAACCCTCACATGACGGGATGGATGGAAAGGGCAGTGCAACAGATTGGAGTCTATTAGCAGACCTGTCCTCCAAGGAAAACATATCAAATGACAAAGATAGTTCTACACATTGATGGGGAAAGACTGAACCACTCAGGGAATTGGATTAGGACAGCTGTTAATCCAAATGGAAAAAGGCAAAATAAAATGCTGCCTATAGCATCACAGCAGTTAGTCTGGTGTGGGCTGGTGACCTGAGCACATAAAGCAAAGCTGTTAGAAGAGAATGTAGAAAAATGGGGTGACGGAATGGGGAAGAATGTTGTAAGAAACAAGACGCAAATAACAGGCTCCAAGAAGTGTTTGCTGCATGCATCACTGACAGCTGACCATGGTGAGACATAGGGACATCTTCACACGAGCATGAAAACAAATGAATTGCCCAGCAGAAGAAAGGGCAGATGGGCTGGAGAGATGGCTAAGTGGTTAAGGCACTTGCTTCCAGTGCCTAAGGCCCCGGGTTCAATTCCCCAGGATCCAAAAGGTGGTGGCCCTGGTCTCTCTCTCTCTCTCTCTCTCTCTCTCTCTCTCTCTCTCTCTCTCTCTCTCTCTGATTGAAAATGAATAAATAAAATATTAAAAAAAAAGAAGAAAGGACAGATGATGTAAGCAGGTCAAAGAATGGCCGATACCCTGAAATCATACTCGCCCTTGGTTATAATCAGGGACATGCAAAGGGTAGGATACAGTTTCTCACATGAGACTCAGGAAAAGTAACAAAATGTCTGATACTACCAGTTGGTGGTACGGATGTTTGGCCATGAGACATTTTTTATACATTTGGCATCAGTCATTGGAATAACTGATTTGGAGGACATTGGGTACTTCCTGGTTTAGTTGAAGATGCACATGTCCTTCTGACTTGTATGTTCTGCTCCTTAGATGCACTCCCACATATGCACTAGGAGGTAGACTGTTCACCACAACAAAAAATCAAAAAGAGCCTCGGTGCTTATGAACTGAATGGCTATGTTGGTGTGTGTGTGTGTGTGTGTGTGTGTGCGCGCGCGCACGTGTGTACATACAATGGCACATCCTACAGCAGCTAAAATGAACAGAACAGAATGCTTAGGACTATCTCAAATTAAAAAAGCAAGTTGACGAAGGATATAAGCAGCATGAAGTTTTGTGCAACACATAAAGTAATAGTGTATATTGTTATGAATATTCGACAGTTCCAGAACAGTATAGTACCCTGTGAGGATGGGGTATGTTAGGGGGGAGAGGGCACAATGGGTAATAAGTGTGTGGTTTGCTTTATTTTTCAGTGACTAATTATTTGAAAATTTTCATAATAAGGATTCAATAAGTCTAAACTGTTTATAACCACAACACAAAAACACTTAAAGCAGGAAACTAATTTGGTAACTGTTGAACACTTGAAATGGTTCTGGCACAGAGCCAAGTACTTGATACTTTGTGGGGCACAATGTAATCTAAATATACTCCCTCCAGATGGAGGGAGACAGATGAGGTATGTCAGCGAATGTAACAGGTACCTGGATAAGTGCTCTGAGGGAAAAGGAGTGTTGAGATGACAAGTAGTTGGTAGAGGCGGTTTTAAATACAGTGCTTAGAAAAGGCTTCATGGAGGAGGTGATGTTGAAGTGAAATCCAGAGTGTAAAATAAGTTAGGTATGTAGGAGGCTGGGGAGAGGGCTGGACAAGCAGCTCAGTGGAAGAATGTGTTCTTAACATGCATGAGAGGCTCTGAGATCAACCCCTTGCATCACAAATCAAGAAAACTGGAGCTGCTTGGTGGGTCCCAGGAACCAGAAAGGGCATTAGTATTTTTGAAGTGTATTAAGGGAGTGTATTTATTAAGTTAGAGAGAGAAGAGGTTGGAGGGGTTGCAAGATGTAGGTCATGTAGAGCTTTGTTGCCATGGTGAGGAGCTTGGATTTCATTGTGAGAGCAATGGGAAACTAACTATTGTAGAGTTTTAAGCCAAACAGTTATGCCTTAGGATTTGTGTTAAAAATATAAACAAATTATTCTGACACTTGCAGATGCAGCTCAATGGCAGATGCTTGCTGAGCATTTGGCAAGGGCCTGGATTTGAGCCCTAGCGTTGCAAGAAAAAAAAAAGGGGGGAGGATTCTGGTCACTCTGTGGGTTATAAAGAAGCTAAAGTAAAATTTGGACCACTTTTAAGGAGGTTGTTATAATGTGTGAACGATTAGTGGCTCCGGGTAGAGATGACAGTGGAGATGGAGAACCATGGAGAAATCAAGATATATTTGGAGAGAAATATAAATCCATAAATCTTGACTTTTGAGAAATGTAAGTAATTTATTTATTCAGAGGTAAAGTTCAGTTTCAAAGGCTTTAAAAAGTTAGTCTTGAACTTAAAACAAAATCAAAACTATATTTGATAACTTACCATGAATAGCACATTGAGCACATGGCGTCCGGATCTTCTGCTTCCGTGGCAGAATATGCTCCAAGGACAGAACCAAAGCTGCAAGTGTTAGTAATTAGTAGGTTTTTCTGTTAGTAAAAATATTGGTACTCTTTATTCTAAAACTTTAGTCTAAAACCAGTATAGTAGTATAAAATGTTAGCATGAGGAACCAAGGTAAGATGCAAGTATTAAATAACAAGTGAAAGCCGGTTGGGAGGCAGAGGTAGGAGGATCACCATGAATTCAAAGCCACCCTGAGACTACACAGTGAATTCCAGGTCAGCCTGGGTTAGAGTGAGACCCTACCTCGAAAAACCGAAACAAAAACAAGTGAATGGTTCTCTAGGAGCAAATTTGAATTTGAAAATTCAGTATGACATAAGTTTAAAAATCTGGCTAGATCACTAAAAGATGAGCATTGAATACACCTCAATTTGTCCAGACAGTGGCTTTTGGAGGGGGGGGGCTTGACTTATTTTTTTTCAAGTCAGGGTCATTCTAGCCTAGGCTGACCTAAAACTCACTCTGTAGCTCAGGCTGATCTTGAAATCAGGGTGGTCCTCTAACCTCAGCCTCTCAAGCGCTGGCATTATAGGGTGTGCCACTACACCTGGTACAGACCATGGCTTTTAAATTCCCACTAAAGAAACTCGGGCACCTTGAAGAAACGGCTGATTATTCCAAGTCTGTGCCAGAGAAAGTACGTCATCTCCAAAGGGTATAAGGTCATGTCAGAGTAACCCAGAAGCTGGTCTGAAGGGATTTCCACTGGCCAAGTTTGTGACAGTTTGAATACTGAAAAGAATAAGAATGGTAGTGGATTTTGGCAGAGTGGATCAAAAAAGAAAATCCAGAGCCAGGCTTGGTGGCGCATGCCTTTAATCCTAGCACTAGGGGAGGCAGAGGTAGGAGGATCCCGTGGGTTCAAGGCTACCCTGAGACTACATAGTGAATTTCAGGTCAGCCTGGACTAGAGCGAAACCCTACCAAAAAAAAAAAAAGAAAAAGAAAAAGAAAAAAGAAAAGAAAAAGAAAATCCTTAACACTTTCTCCAGCAACAACAACAAAAAAATGGTAATAATTTATGTGTAATGCTTTTGCTTAAGGAAGCCCTTGAGAAATTCAATACCATGGTGTTTGATGTTGGGTCTGGGTGTGCGCAAAAGACAGGCAGATACTGAATGAGCTCAGAAGGAGGATATCTTTTTTGTTTTTGTTTTTCTGAGTGCTGGGATTAAAGGCGTGCACCACCAAGCCCAGCAGAAGCAGGATATCTTTATTACCTTGGACTTGCATTGATTAGGAACACAGCCAGACTCGGGAGCTGGGATTGTGTCCCCGAAGTGTTAGCTCTCAGGCTTTTTAAAGAAAAAAACACAAACGGGTGCTGGCCAGTGACCCGAGGGAGGAGTTGGGTAACCTTCAACAGGATTGGTCGGGTCCAGGTGGGATGTCCTGGGGTCTGCTCTTAGGAACTAGTGGTCTCAGAATGAGGATGTTGGCTATGGTGACTTTGGTTGGACCCAGGGGTGGGGTAGGGTAGCAGGGACTAGTCATTTTGACATGGTTACTGAGGGAAGAACTAGGAACAGGTAGGTTATTGACCTGGTGTTGGGGAAGCCAGGAACTGATTGGTTGGGTTGGGGACCCAGGACAGTTGTATGTGGGTTTTTTTTGTTTGTTTGTTTGTTTTGTTTTGTTTTCCTGGAACAGAAAAGTTATAACAGTTAACAAAATGGAGGCCCTCTGGCCAACTCTAGACCTTCATTGGCATGCACTAAAATTCTATCCCCCCCCCAAGGAAAGATAATATCACCATAAATTACATTGCTAGTAGGAACAGGTTAGGAGGAATATGAGGTGACAGCTAAAGGATAATAATTTTGTTTTGTTTGTTTTTGTTTTTTTTGAGGTAGGGTCTCGCTCTAGCCCAGACTGACCTGGAATTCACTATGTAGTCTCAGGGTGGCCTTGACCTCACTTCGATCCTCCTACCTCTGCCTCCCAAGTGCTGGGATTAAAGGCGTGCGCCACCATGCCCAGCTGGCTCTTACAGTCTTTCCACCACCTCTTCCAGAATAGACCCTGAGCCTCCAGAAGTGTGACAGAGATGTCCTGTTGCTGAACACTCCAGTGTTATTTCTTCTCAGCACCGTGGTGTCTTCCATATTATCCCAGTGGTCACCACCATCTGAAGAAGATAAGCTTCTCAAGCCAAGAGTGAGAGGAGCATTATTATTTGGGTATGCTCATTAAAAAATGCTTATAAGGCAGTTTGGTGGGCATCATATATGCATTCAGCCAGACAACAGCAGGTGTTACTCCTCTAGGGCTCATGACCTTTGATAATGTCTTTAGTACCAGGCATACGTTCCCTCCCTTGGAGCAGGTCTCCAGTCCAGTTAGACAGTTGGTTTCCCCACACTAGACATGCCACTGTTGCCCCAGTTGGCACACTTGGCCTGGCTGGCCAGTCTTATGGCTTGCAAGTAAAGGCTAATCTTGCAGCAAGCCCTTTCAGAGTGTAACTTCCAGCCTTCTGCATAATACTAACTCCACACAGACAAAGATAAATACTAATGATGTGAATGAGGTAGGAAACCCTGAGTGTAGAGTTCAGTAGGAGAAAGTTCACTGAACGCTTTGTATTTAGGTTAGAGATTCTGAAAATTGGAGTATCAATTAATTTCAGTTCCCTAAGCAGTAATTGTGAGATTAGTCTATAGGGATGAAAAAGACACAACCCCTGCTGTCAAGAAACTCAAGTCCTGGGCTGGAGAGATGGCTCAGGGGTTAAGGCACTTGCCTCCAGTGCCTAAGGCCCTGGGTTCAATTCTCCAGGTCCCACATAAGCCAGACCCACAAGGTGGTGGCCCTGGTGCGCTCTCTCTCTCTCTCTCTTTCTCTCTCTCTCTCTCTCTCTCTCTATCCTTGTGCTTGAAAATGAATAAATAAAATATTTTTTTAAAAAAAAAAAAAGAAACTCAAGTCCAGAGAAGCAGGTAAACCAGCAAACAATAGCAATAGAACAGTGGAGTTTGAATTCTCAGAGGAAAGGTGGATATAGTGTTGACTTAGCTGGTGGAAGCCAGGAAAGGACTTGGAGAGATAAGGTCCACCGGGCCTGGTGCTTAGAAGAGATCGTCTAGTCAGAGGAAAGAAGCAGCAGAGTTGTGAGTGCTTTCTCCACTCTTGTATGTTATAAAGAATTCCCAGAACAGTGTTGGAAAGTGGTTTTGTTATTTAAAAAATGATGTCAGTAGTGGTTTTGAATGTCTGTGACAGAAGTAAGTAAAAATGATATGGGGGCTGGAGAGATGGCTCAGCAGTTAAGGCACTTGCCTGCAAAGCCTGAAGACCAGGGCTAGATTCCCCAGTACCCACATAAAGCCAGATGCACAAAGTGGCACATGCATTTTGCGGTGGCTGGAGGCCCTGGTGCGCCCATGCTGTCTTTCTGTTTTTGTCTATCAAATAAATAAAAAATAAATAGAAAAATATTTATTTAAAATGACTAAGGGGCTGAAGAGATGGCTTAGCAGTTAAGGCATTTGCCTGCAATGCAGAAGAACCAGAGTTCGATTCCCCAGGGCCCATATAATGCCAGATGCGCAAGAAGGTGCATGCATCTTTCATTTGCAGTGGCTGGAGCCCCTGACACACCCATTCTCTCTCTGTGTCTGCCTCTCTCTCTCTCAAATAAATAAATAAAATATTAAAAAATAAAGTGACTAGGATATTAATGGAGATCTAACTGACGAAAGCCACCTCTTACTCTTTTCTCTGCCCGCCTCTTTCATAAGCAAAGGCTTACTCCTTTCCTAGTAAAGGACAGGCTTGGCTGTCCCAGGCAGACTTTCTGCTCAAATCAGAAGTGTGAGTAAAAACATAAGGACAACAAGGTTGGAGCGAAAGTGGGAACATGGATAAACTGAACACTGAAACTGCTTTTGCCTCGAGGACGTTTGCGCAACTAATTGAGCTTGAACTTTGGTTTTGACATCCCAGCAAGGTGCAGAGGATTCAAAATTGAGAGCAAAGCTCACAATCTACCCAAGGTATGGTGTGAAACAGGTAGTCCTTTCCCTGCAGACTACTTCAGAAGGCTGGACTCTTAGAGTTGGGGATAGGGGTTGGGGATTTGGCTCAGTGGATGAACGCTTGCCTAGCAAGCGCAAGGCCCTGGGTTCAGTCCTCAGCACCGCAAAAAAAAAAAAAAAAAAAAAAAGTTACATTAGCGTTGGGGATAACTGGATGTAAGCTGCTCTTTTTTCTTCATTTTCTTCCCTCCCTCTCTTTTTCTCTCTCTCCCTCTCTCTCTCT
>PVHP010023239.1:0-27572 GCA_004024765.1 Zapus hudsonius
TCAGGTCTTTTAACTCTGACCATCACGCTGTACTCACAACACTGCGAGGCACCTCTTAGGCCAGGAGTTCAAATCCTTCCACATTCCTCCTGTAGATCACTTCCAGAAAACCAAAGCCACAAGACCAGGGTTCCAGCAGCAACAGATGACCCCACGTCCTGGTACCAAAACTGTTGCGGTCAGCTTTCTAGTTGCTGCACAGATAGAACCCAAACAAAAACGGCTTGTGGAGGAATGGGTTTATTTGGCTTACGGACTCCAGGGGAGACTCCATCCTGGCAGGGAAAACGATGGCATGAGCAGAGGGCTGGACATCACCTCTGCCACAGCACTACAAACAGCGGCAGGAAGGTGTGCCAAACACTGGCAAGGGGAAGCTGGCTTAAAACCCCATAAGCCCGTCCCCAACAACACAGCTTCATCGAGGTTGTAAAACCCAAACTGCCATCAGCTGAGGATCGATCTATCAGAACACATTCAATTGTTTGTGGGGGACACCTGTATCAAACCATGACACTAGTCTAGCTGAATTGTTGAGCTCTGAGTTCAGCAAGAGACTCTTTCTAAAAAAGCAAATGGAGAGAGATTTAGGAAGACATCTGATGCCAACCTCTGACCTCCAACTGCATGCACACACATGAGCACAAGCACTCTCACACACATGTGCCCACACACAGGTGAACATGCATACATACATGCAAACTATTCCACATGCAAATAAATAAATAAATAAGGGCTGAAGAGATTGCTCAGTGGTTAAGGCATTTGTCTGCAAAGCCTAACGAATCAGATTCAATTCCCAGTCCCCACGTAAAGCCAGATACACAAAGTGGTGCATGCATCTGGAGTTCATTTGCAGTGGGAAGAAGCCCTGCTGCACACATTCTCTCTGTATCGTCTCTCTACCTCTCTCTGTTTGCAAATTAATGATATTTTTAAAAAATAAACTCACGTTACTTCATAATGTTACTTCATGTTAATTAATAAGGAGCTCCAAAATGTCTGTGAAGCCGTGTTGAATCTCCTCCGGGGACCACATGGGATATTCTCAGCACATGGGCTGCTGTAGAACAGAAGACTGTTTTTAAGATTTGTCTTTAAGAAACAGCTTCCCTGCACCTGAACGCAGACACCAGTGAATGTGTGCCGAGGTCATTTCTGGGCCATCCGTGGCTAAAAAGCACTGCACCTTCTCCACCTTTCCTCTGCCAGGTAGAGATGCCCCATGATGCATCTTGGTCTTTAGAGGACATTTGAGCCAAAAGGTAGAAGGAGTCAGGTCCCAGCGTCATCACATAGAACGGCTTTCCTGCCTGTCAGGATCACCTGCATTGGACGGTCACACATACACAAACTGGACTTTTATGGTAGTTGGCTGCTGAAACTCTGAGGTTTGTGATAACAAACCAATCACTTGCTCTGAAACAGAACACTTGCCACTGAGGGGAGCAGTTCAAGATGAGAAGCAATTAGACTCTCATGCATTAATACATGATGAGTTATCAAGCTGAAGGCTAATTGGCTTCCAGAGTGTGCCTCTGTACATTTAATGAGGAACTCGGGCATGTTCCACCATTCCAAGGACAATGATGCTATTGTATTGTAACATACCCAAGCCCATGCTGACAAGGATTAGGTAAAGATGCCTCAATCTCCCGTTTTCCTGAACTAGAGAGCTATAGAAATAATTGCTGCTAGAGCTCTCCAGCTGGCTCTTCCATGGGCCCCTCAAATTCAAGACCCCTAAGACTAATCTCCTCTTCCCCTCCCACTCAGCTTCACCCTGGCTTTCTCCTCCTGGCACCAACATCTATCTGGAAATGAATCTTAGCTGTCACAAACTTGGATCTCTTGTGTGGGAGCTCTTTCTGTGGGCTTTACTCACTCGGTCATAGCAGCTGTGCTGTGATCATGTGAGTGGACTCCTATCTTTTCACCAGAACATAAACTTCAGAACCAACCTTTTGTTACAGTTACAAAACACTCAAACACTTACCCAATGAAAGAGCACATGAGTGTAGATGTAAATGTAAGATAAACACAAGAGCTCAACTGTTCTGTGAAAGTTTGCAAAAAAACACATCAAAAGTCTTTATGACCTCAGCGGAGTTTGTGGCTATGATGAAAGAGAGTGAGCCATACAATAAGAAGTGGATAAATTGGATTTGTAAATGTTGAGAGCTTTGAGTTTAAAAGGGAAGTGAAAAGACAAGATAAAGACATGATAAAAGGCAGCTCGGGCTGGGGAGATAGTTCAGCCAAGAAGACTGATCACCACAAGCAGGAGGTTCTGAGACTGCCCGAGTTCAATTCCCCAGGACCCACGGAAGCAACTGTGCATGGCCACCCATGTCTGCAACCCCAGACCTGTGAGAGCAGAAACCAGAAAGTCCCTGGGACTCATGAAAACCGTAGCTCCATGTTCAGAGAGAGACTCTGTCTCAAAGAAATATTTGGACGAGATGTAGAGGAGGGACACCCAATGTTCTCCTCTGGCCTCTGCGTGGGCACACACACACATGCTCATCTCCACATACATGTGTATACACCCCCCCCACAAAAGACAAAAGGCACCACAGTGAGAACATTGACATGTACCTATGACATGCCAGTCAGTTATCCAAGCACTTTGTATACCTGCTCACCATGCATGCATGTAATAACAGTGTAATAATAATTCTAGTACTATTATGCATATTATCCTAAAACTAAGGCATTGAGAGGCTAGGTAACTTGTCCAGTATGGAGTACCTGACAGATGGCGAGTCTGGGGATACTTAATGGGAAGGAAATTGTCACTTTAATTGTTATACCAAAAAAGATGCTTAAAGTGCTTGTCATGAAAGCATGAAGATCTGAGTTAACTCCCCAGAACCCAGGTTAAAACAAAAAAAGTCAGGTATTGTGGTTTATGATCCCAAGCCTTTAATCCCAGCAGAGGTAGGAAGATCGCCATAAATTCAAGGCCATCCTGAGACTACAGAGTAAATTCCTGGTCAGTCTGGGCTAGAGTGAGACCCTACCTTTGACAGAAGTGCTGGCCAGAGTCTGAGGCATGACACTTGAGGGAGGTTGTCCTCTGGCCTCCACACGCACACACCTGCACCTGCAGATAAACATGCACAGCGTTTACTCAGATAATGATGAGAAATCAAAAATGCTTTCAGTTATCCTTTTTCATTTTAGTAAGTTAGAAATAAAAACATTTAATCAGACATGATACATAGAACTCTTTTTCCTAGTCTTTTTCAGGATGAAAAGCTGGCATTTGTGTTAACACCATGGAAAGGCAGGAGTCTATGCGGGCACATGGTCTGTTATCGAAGGCAAGCCTGTCTACATCTATTCTACTCAGTGTATGGATCGAAGTTCCTTTGACCCTAGGGGAGAGTAAAAGTCACCATTTCTCTACAGCTAAGTAAAGCTTCCCACTTCCCTTCCACGGGCCCCGCCTCACACACCAGGCACATGGGCAGCCATCTTTCTGGATCTGTCTTTTTCTGAATGTCTGTGCATGCCTCCCCATCTTGTGTGTGTGACAGGGTGGTAGGTACCTATGAAAGCCAAAATTTGTTCTTCCCTGGCTCAATGGTACTATATGGAATCATTCTTTTCTATCTAAGAAAAATCTACTCAAGCCATAGAAAACCATTTGGTTTTATTGGATAGCAGTAAACTGAGCCTGTGTCTCACTATTTCACATATTATCAGTCACTGAAGAGCCAACCTAAATTAATTCATCTGAAGAACATAAACAGAAAGAAAGGGTCTTGCCTTTTTAGAGATAACTTTGTAAAATTTTATTTATTATTTGAGTGAACGAGAGAGAGAGAGAGAGAGAGAGAGAGAGAGAGAGAGAGAATGCCAAGGCCTTCTCCCTCTGCAAGGAAGCTCCAGATGCATGTGACACCTTGTGCATCTGGCTTTATATGTATACTTGGGAGTCAAACCCTGGACGTCAGGCTTTGCAAGTAAGCACCTTAAATTGCTGAGCTGTCTTTCCAGCCCCTGAGATAAACTTTTAATTCAGCTACAGTTGATTAGAATATTTACATTAAGCAATAATGGAAGCTAGCTCAATTTACGAAAGCCTTTCCTGCAAAAACAGGATTTCTGGTCCTCGTCCATTCTTTTCCCACCTCCAGACTGAGTGTTAGCCTCGCTGAGGCCAAACCCACCATCTCGCTTCCTCATTACAAATCTGAAGACCATTGCAACAGACGGAAATGGGAGTTGACTCTCTGAGGCCTCATTACCAATGTGGTCCTTTTAAAACATCCTTGGTTCTCGGAGACGGTTCCTCACAACTGTGCTGCTCCATCCCTCATTGGCTCCCCATTCTGTTTGTTCTTGGCCCCTTCGTTCCTTTTCGATTTTTCTGCAGGTTAGCAAGCACTGCCTTGTCTGCTTTTGAAAAGTGTCTTTAGGCGTGCTTTTGTTTGACAAGGGATGCCAAGGCTGAGCTGACAAAGTCTGTTTGAAAATCTTTTTTTCAGGTATACAAGATCAGTCAGCCTGTTCAGAATATACTGTGATTAGAATTGGTCTTCAGATATTTATATCAACATTTCTGTTTCAGGAAGAGGTGTTTTCTGTGCCTACCTGTCAGAGAGAATGGCATAAAAGGTAGGGAAGTCTATCACTTATATATTCAAATGGAGAAGTGCTTTTGTGGTTGTCATGGTTTGATCCAGGTGTCCCCCACAAACAAATCGGTGTGTTCTGGGTAACTGATCCTCAGCTGATGACAGTTTGAATTTTACAACCTCAATGGAGCTGAGTTGTTGGGGGCAGTCTTATGGGGATTATAAACCAGCTTCCCCTTGCCAGTATTTGGCACACCTTACTGCTGCTGTTTCCAGTGCTGTGGCAGAGGTGATGTCCACCCCTCTGCTCATGCCATTGTTTTCCCTGCCAGGGTGGAGTCTCCCCTCGAATCCGTAAGCCACATAAACCCCTTCCTCCACAAGCCACTTTTGTTTGGGTTCTTTCTGCGCAGCAACTAGAAAGCTGACCACAACAGTTTTGGTACCAGGATGTGGGGCCTGTTGCTGCTAAAACCCTGATTCTGTGGCTTTGGCATTTTGAAATTGATATGCAGGAGGAATATGGACAGATTAGAAACCTCGTCCTAAAAGGTGCTTTGCAGTGCTGTAAGTACTGAGTGGTCAGAGTTGGAAAGATCTGAATGAAGTAAGAACTATGGACTGTGAGGTTTGGCTTACGAGGGGGAGAAAGAACTTTGTCAGGACTGTGCCAGAAGCAGTTTGTGTGAGAGACTTACTGCATTCTGCCTGCCTGTGTCCTGGGAATCTGTGCAGTGTTGCTTGATGTAAAGAAGGATTGGTGTAAGCAGATGGAGATGGCACAGAAAGAAAGATCTTGGGGTCGAAACTGCTGCCCGTTCACCTGCAATTGTTTGAGAGATGACAACCATTGAGATTGGGCCAGCTGGTCTGCATTGGAACAACAGGAAGAATGCAGATCATTTGAAGTAAGGGGCCTGAATGCTCTGTTCCCCCCTGGATTAACAAGTTGGTAGCCTACCTGGTTCTGTGGAGTAGAACAAATGCAAGAAGAGAGGGTCGCTGGATTTGCAACACAGTTTTGTTTTTTAAAAAATGGCCATTGGCATGTGAAGTAGGTGTGCTAGGTTGCCTGCATGGAGCCCGATGGAGCCATGAGGATGAGCTGTGGGTTGCAATGGAGACCCAAAGAGTTCCAGGACTATGGATGGGTGCCAAGGCGAGCTGCCAGCACCAGATGAAGTTTTCCCGGACTGTGAGTAGCCGAGCTGGAGGGGTGGAATCAAATCTCCAAGAGACTTGTTATTGGTTAGAATCATTGAGCTTGGGAGTTAGAGATTGATGGTGCCCTGATTGTTTTAAATCTTGTATTGTTTCAATCTGTTTTTGCTGTGCCTCATGTTTTGCAGTGTGAATGTTCTGTGCCATTACGGGTTTATTTTTGATATTATGGCTCAGTTGAAAGCTGTGGGGACTTAAGAGTTGCGCTGAACACATTATATTTACATCATGTATGATTATTAGTTTGTGGCGGCCAGGGGCGGACTGTCATGGTTTGATCCAGGTGTCCCCCACAAACAAATGAATGTGTTCTGATAGATCGATCCTCAGCTGATGGCAGTTTGGATTTTACAACCTCGATGGAGCTGTGTTGTTGGGGGCGGGCTTATGGGTTATAAGCCAGCTTCCCCTTGTCAATATTTGGCACACCTTCCTGCCACTATTTCCAGTGCTGTGGCGGAGGTGATGTCAACCCCTCTGCTCATGCCATCGTTTTCCCTGCCAGGATAGAGTCTCCCCTTGAGTCCATAAGCCAAATAAACACATTCCTCCACAAGCTGCTTTTGTTTGGGTTCTTTCTGCGCAGCAACAAGAAAGCTGACCACAACAGTGGTAAAGCCTTGCCATCTTCCCCAAGTAGGACTTAAGGGAAAGGAGGAAGACTGAATCGAAAGTCACTGTTCCTCCCAGGGACCAAAACACACACCTACTTAGGGGTTCTGGCCCGCAGATATGAGGCTTCAGGCTTCAATTGGAAAGATTTAGAACTTTCAATCACATGGGTTCATCTATATGGTTTCCCTTTGAGAGAGAAAATTGGGGCAATTATGAGCAAATGCAGCGACTAAAGGAAGATTTCTTTCTATAAGCCTGTGTATTAAGATTACAGCATACAACTGTCTATACAAGCTGAATTTTTTACATAGGAGTATCAACATTTCAATTCCATTCAGCAATATCCATTAGATATACATGCACATGAACCTTTAATACGTTTTACCTGAGATCTTGCAATATGAGAACACATTGTTTCAAAATGAAAATCTATTTTATAAAGCTGCTCACTTTAGAGAGTAACATCTAATGTGTTATAAGAAAAGGGTCACCTTGGCTGCCATAGTTACCTTAGACTCCAGCCATCAGGCTTATCCTAACTTGCCATAGAAACATTTGTAAAGGGTAGCATAATAGAGAGTTAGAGTAGAGGGTTGTCACTACCTAAAAGGTACATAATTCTTTTACGTGGTTTGGTATACCTGTACAGGAAAACAAATTTTAAACTCAGTTTCTCAAATGAGTAATCTAATGGATACAAGCCCCACAAGTTATTTACCCCAAAACACTTCCTTAGCCTTGGGACATGCAAACAGGATAGTCATATCTCCACAATTCGTACTATTAACTAATTCAGAATGACCTTCTAAAAATTAGATTAGAGTTGGAGATATGGCTCAGCAGCTAAGGCACTTGCCTGCAAAGCACAACGACCCAGGTTTAATTCCCCAGTAACCCATGTAAAGCCAGAGGCACAAAGTGGTGCGTGGATCTGGAGTCTGTAGTGGCTGGAGGCCCTGGCACACCCATTCTCTATTTCTTTTCACGCTACCTCCCTCTGCTTGCAAATAAATAAGTAAAAATATTAAAATGCTTTGAAGAATAAGATGAGTAAATAAAAGGATCTTGGGTAATAATATTTTTGGTATATGTGTACTAATGCATGTGAGTGTGGGTATGTATATTCCATGGTTCACATGTGGAGGTCAGAGGACAACTTTCAGGCCTTGGTCCTCATTTCCATCTCATTTGAAGGAGAGTCTCACATTCACTGCCCTATTTGTCAGGGCATCTGGCCCCCAAGCTTCAGGGGGATTCTCCTATCTCCACTTCCCTGCTCACCTATAAGTATGCTGGGATTATAGACACCAGTCACAGATCTGGATTTTTTATGTAGGTTCTGGGGATCCAAATTCTATGACTCACAATTTGGTGGAGAACACTTTATCTGTACCATCTCTTCAAACCCTGGCAAGAATTATTTTTTAAATATTGTCAAATCCATTCCTTTTTGTCCTGGGCAACATGGACATAACTATGTTCCAGGCTCAATATACTCCTATCCCAAACAAGAAGTTCGTACACCACCAGACTGAGACCCTAAAATGTATGAATGTTTTTCATGAAAAAGCGCTGAGGATTGGTCAGCCTTTCTTCTGTTGTTCTCAAGTGCTCATCAAAGACGGTGATACACATCATTACAAGGTTCTGAATCATGCAGAGAAAGGTGAGCTTACAGGGAAGTCCTTCACAGAGGGTAGGTATGCAGGTGCCATGGTGCACAGGTGGATACTTTATGAGAACTGAGGGAGGCAGCCTTGCTTTGAAGTCCACCCCAGAATGTGATGGCTCTCTGGGCCGTGTTTTCTTAACTTGGGGTGCTCTATACACCTACAAGAGAAAGAGAGGAAAGAAGAATGTGATACATGGCTTTGGAAATGGTACTAAAACAAACTAATTAATGAGTAGCCAGTCCTGAAGTACCCTCCACTGAAGACCAAGGACAAGAAAGAGGGTATGTTTCTTTGTCTCTTCAGGATTTAATTGAATTGATGCTTGTTTCTGCCTACTATATACTGAATAGCTAAGTCCATGCCAGAGTGTTACCTTAAAAAAATATATAGATATTGCAAGATTGTCTCTGTCCTGTGGCCCAGAGAAAGTGTCAGAATCTATACTGATGAAGGGAGACAGAAAAAAATCAATGTCATTTTAAAGTGAAGGAGTACCTACAGCCTATCCATTTCACTTTGCATTTCTGCTAGCTTTAACCAGATATATTATACAGACTCTCTTGTTTTTCTGCAGAAAGTCCAGAGTTCTGAATGAATCCCCATGATAAGAATACCTAATATACTTGGGGAGGTGTTGCTATGCTCACAAATTCAAATGATACAAACAAATGGGGCCTTGCGAAGCATGTCTAAAACCCAGATCCACCTTAATGCCTATGGTCTGCCGGCTTAGGACAGAGGACCCCAGAGATCAACACTTCAGAATTCCATAACCACCCCCACTTCAGGGCTTGTTTCAGGAATGAAGAGTTGATAATCATTTGTTTCGAATGCATAGGAGGCAATCAGGGAATTTGAAAGACGATGGAGAGAATATTCTTATTGGGGATAAAATGGAAATTATTTATTCTGGCATTCCTCATTCTCCTCTTGAGTCTCATCCTACTGACAGTAAGGGGTCCTCTCATCTCCACACGCTCCCCTCTGCTCTTAAAAGTCTCTATTTCCTTTGATTTCATAAAAAAAAAATTGCAAGTCTGAAACATATTTCACCTGAGATGCTAATATCCCAGCTCTATGGAATTTGAAAAAAGGACTGGGGAATTCCCCCCCATACACTTTCCCGTCCACATCAGCCCGTTAGGAGGGGGAGGCTGACAAACAGAATCCTAAGTCCACTTACCAGGCATTGGCAACACGTACCCATGTGGCTTTCACTGGCTTTTTCTAGGACAGTCATTTCACACAAAATTCTATATTTATGTCAAGACAGAATGAAGAAGAATGTTTTTTAAGTGCCCCCAATTTGGGGGGAAAGAAGCCTAAATTATTCTTTCTCTCTCTCTTTTTCTCTCTCTCTCCCTCTCCTTCTCCCTCTCCCTCTCTTCTTCATAAGATTATAAATACATTTGCTGTGGTCTCTTGTTGTAGCAAACAGTTCTTCCTGAAAGGGAAGCTCTCTCTTAGACCAGAAATATTCCCAGGGCCTGGAGAGGAAAATCCATTAAAGAGTTTAATTCTGCTAAAATAAGTTCCCTAGCTGCCCAGTGCCCGAGGCAACTCATATAAAAGATGCAATTTGAAAGATCGACTAAGTAGGCTCTGTTGTTTTCTTAGTACAGGAGCACCTTATCCAATGACCAGAACTCCCTAAAACTCTGCCCCCGTTCCACCTCCAGTTCATCAATACCTTAAAAGAGTTTGGCTGATTATCATTCCAACTCAGCACACGTACTAACTGTGAGATCCTAGGCCTTGGTTTCTTTATTGGTAAAATGAATAAAAAATCTAGTTGAAAATTTTATCTTACCTGGTTGTCCTAAAAAAAAGTATTGCCACAAAGCATCTAGTCAAATGTCCAACATAGTAGAGTAGGCATCCAACAATTATTGTTTTCTTCTAGCAACTTATTATGAGCTTATAATCACTCAACCAAAAACAACTTTTTTAAAATAGTGTGCTATAATAATTGCATGCAAAGTACTTGCCTTCAATAATTTATCCCAGAGGGGGATTATGCTTGTTGATACAGGCCCTAAATCTAAATCAACAAGTCAACATGACTGATTAGCTTTTAATTTGTGTAGTTTGAGAAGAAAACTAAAGCACGCGCGCGCGCTCGTGCGCGCGCGCACACACACACACACACACACACACACACACACACACACACACACACAAAATCCTTGGGGGAAATTGCGGGAGACTTTTACTCAAACTGTCTCTGGTAGCTTGTAGACTTCCGCCTAAAAGACTGTAACTAGAATCTGATTGAAGGACATCATAACAAGCAAGGTGTGTGTCATCACGGGACAGACTCCTTAAACAGGAAGCGGATCTCATCCTTTCCCAAGCTGAAGCAGGAGTGAAGGCCTGATTATGCAGGGGTTCAGGAAGACCCTTGAAAGCTTCAACCACCAGCAACACTTTCTAGGAGTCCAGTGCTCCCCTTGGATCTGGTCACACTGACCGTAGACATCCAAAACTAAGCCAAATCACTAGGCAACCCCCCCCCCAAAAAAAAAAAGGTTTGGATAGAAACACGAGACTGATATTTGTTTTGTTTTTCCCTCATTAAAATATCTTGCTGATGCTTTATGGACTTAAAAATAAAGGTAGGTTCACTGTTTGGTATAGAAGGAAAGCTGAAAGCTGGTTCTCACCCCCACCATGGAGGGTTGGTGCGTGAGGTGGATATTTGTGGAACCATGGCTTATGCCAAAGCCCTAAGACCTAGTCTGAAGCTCATCTCTTACCAAAAAAGGATCTAAAAGGAAACAATTAATTCACCTAGCTTATGTTGTTCTTCAAATAGAGAGCTAAAATGTGGTGACCACATCCCATTCTATCAGCAGACATAAAACGGGATGTGCTAGGTAATTCTGATTCTCCCATCAAAGCAGAGTAAAACCTCTCGTCTGATTTCGATCTCATTATCAAAGAACACTTTGCCTAATTTTTTTAACAAAGGAAGCTTTTCATCAATGTGTCATTAACTAAAGCATTGTCACCTCATGTAAGGAACAGTTCTTCCCCATGGAATTCATTATTGGGGAGCTGAAGCCAGATAACAGGCAAGGAAACAGGCCACGGAAGGGAACACAGTCTACCTATATACATTCCATTCCTAGCAAAGGATATTACACCAAGGATTTCTATGACTGATGAGTTCCTGACACTCTAAGAGGAAAGGGAAGTGAAGGCAGAAAAGTGAAAACTCTCACAGAGGTATATTCTTGATTTTATTTATTCACTTGGGAATGATGGAGCCTGCAATAATATATAAATGTTTAAAAAAAGCACATTTTTCAGAGACTAAGATGTTGCTATTAGTTCCTTTCTAGGTCATCTAGCAATAATTCATAATATAAAGGTTGTTCTAAACCTTCTATTACTGTTTAATAGCCCCTCATCACATCTAGTATTTCCCATTTTTTTTCCATTATACATATTTGGACATAGAGGCATAAAGAGATCTAATTATTTGCTTTAGAGTACAGAGATACATATATGGTAGAGCTTGGATATTAACCCAGGAATTCTGACCTTGGAGTTCATGGATTTTTTTTTTCCTTTCCAGGATGGAATGCTGAAGGGTCCAATATTGTGCAGGTAATAATGGCCACTGTGAGGTCATGGATGCAATGGTCTCTGCAAGTCCAGAAGACATCATTCCAAAGCACTCCTCCCCATCCTCTGGCTCTTACATTCTTTCCACCTTTGCTGCAATGTTCCCTGAGACTTGAAGTTGGGGAGGGGGGAATAGGTGTCTCATTTAGTGCTGAGCACTTAGCGGCCACTTATTATCAGCCTTTGATGAGTTTTGAGTCTCCAATGATAAAAAAAAAAAGAAAAAAAATACTGCCATCTCCACAAACAAGCGTTTATGCACCAAGGTGAGAGCGGCACTAATTTATAAGCATAAATATAAATATTTAGAGATCAACTTGTTGGACATAACATGTCCATTCAGCCAAAACACAGTCAGAGCTTCCCCTCTAGGGCCGGTGACCTCTGCAACCAGAGGCTTTCAGTACCAGGCACATTCCGTCCTGTGGAGCAGCCCTCGGATCCAGTCAGAGAGCAGTTGGATATCCCATTGCAGTGGTGCCGCTATTGAGATTCATACTCTTAAGCAATAAACAACTATAATGCTGATCAATTTGCTACTAATGAAATACAAGCAAGTTAGCACACCAATTGGAACTCAGGGACAACTCGTGCTTAGGCATTCCGACTAATAAAAGTGGGTGCTTCCACTGTGAATGCTGGAGTCTGAAAGGTTCAAGTTCAACTTCTAAACAGATTCTCGACCATAATAGTCAGTAGAATGATTGACTGAATGCTTGTCCCTGAAATTTACCTGGTGGGATCCTAACCCTGGAGGGGAAGGCATTTGGAGGTGGGCCTTTGTTGCTGTCATAATTATCATTAATGTTGCTGTTCGTGACACTTGACTTTGTATCCGGGTGAACATCTGGAGGTCATGAGCCTTCCTCACTCACTCTGGGCATCCCACGGCTTTCAAAGCCCACGCCTGTGAGCCCACTAGACCAGCAGGGATCACGAATAGCACTGCAGCTGCGTCCTTACAGCAGAGCTAAGGTGCTCACAGGGACCAAACCCCTCAACCTCCTCTTCATTATCAAGTTTCTCTAGCTGAACTAACCCAAGCCCACGCCGTCAAATACAAATCATTACCCAATAAGCCACAGACGTAGAGACGGTCCACCGCCAATAAAGCTGCGTGGGTCAGAGCAGCCAATCTCTGAGACCCGGAGGAAAAGAGAGAAAGCAACAGCATTAATTATATAAATAGTTACTTGGAAGAAAAAAAAAGCTTTAAGCAAGTGTTTTAGATTCTCCTTTAATTAGGATAAATACTGCTTCGCTTTCATCTTCAGGTGAGCCCCCAGACTCTCCCAAGCCTGTCTTCAAATACCTACCAGAAGCCCACAGAGATGGTTGAATGAGCTAACCGTGTACACTTTAAAGCCACTTTATCTTTCTGGATCCTGGCTTTGGCATCTGGACGACGAGGAGATGCAGAGAGAAATCTCGAAGGCCCTTGGCTGAGCAGAGCCGAGCTGCAGGGCTGACCTCGTGCTGCCTCACCTTCCCCATCTCCTCTCCGCTAGGAGCAGCGTGACCTCGGAAAACACTGACGTTTGTTTAATGAACTTCAAAAACTGTTGGAAAACTACAAGCGTTAAGATAAGTAACGATGCTCTCACTAACTGCCGATGTCTCACAGGGGGAGAGTTTCCAAATAAGAGGTCGGAGACAAGTCTGCAAAGTACCTTATGGAATGGCGAAAAATGAGGATATTATTAATGATGATAAAGTCATCTCTTTGGTTTTTTTCTGTTTTTACTTTTCATTGACAACTTCCATACGGATACACGATGTACCCTGGTCTAACCCCCTCCCTGTTTTGGAACTGGTTTGTGGATTTTTGGTTTTAGTTTTAGACAGGGATTTTCACTGTGACCTGAAGCTCGATCTGTAGCCCAGGCTGGCCTTGAGCTCACAGAGATCCTCATAGCTCAGCCTCCCAAGTGTTGGGATTAAAAGTATACACCACCATGCCCAGCTCTTTTTTTTTTTAGTGAC
The DNA here is from genome assembly GCA_004024765.1 of Zapus hudsonius. Classification (NCBI taxonomy): domain Eukaryota; kingdom Metazoa; phylum Chordata; class Mammalia; order Rodentia; family Dipodidae; genus Zapus; species Zapus hudsonius. The sequence continues at coordinate 13,709 of PVHP010023239.1, forward strand.
TCACTATGAGACATTCTTTTTAGTTTTTTAATTTTTAATCTATTTATGCCTACATGTTGGGGGAGGAGGCAGGCCAGGGCCCCTTGCCACTGCAAACAGAACATCAGATGCTTCTGCCACTTTTGGGGTCCAGCTTTAGTAGGAGGCAGAGGACCTAAATCCAGGCCAGCAGGCATTGAAAGCAATTGCCTTTAACCAATGAGCCATCTCCCCAGCCCTAATCTCTTTGAATGCAACTTTCTTTATAGTTCCAGAACTAAAATCCATGGACTTAGAGGAAAAGAGATACTAGAGAGCCTGATTGGAGAGAGAACTTTCTAGCTAAGGGATGATTCAAAGTGGAAAGAGACACTTTTTATAGCCGTGCTGGGCACTGCAAGGGATGGCAAACGAGGAGGAGCTGAAGAAAGGAAGAACGGTGATGCTGAAAAGCCTTCCTTGTAGGACTGGAGAGATGGCTCAGCGGTTAAAGGTACTTGCTTGCAAAGTCTGTTGGTTGGAGTTCAATTCCCCAGTAACCATGTAGAGCCAGATGCACAAAGTGGTGCATGTGCCTGGAGTTGGTCTGCAGTGGTTGGAGTCACTGGCATGCATGCCCACACCTCTCTCTCTCTCTCTCTCTCTCTCTCTCTCTCTCTCTCTCTCTCTCTCTCTCTCTCTCTCTCTGTTTCTTCTTCTCTCTCAATAAATAAATATATTAGTAAAAAGAAAAAGAAAAGCCCCCTTTCACCTTCATGTAATAGGGGACTTCTTTGGAAGATTGTAAACAAGGAAATGGTCTGATCTTTTTGTCTTTCAGAATGCTAGTCGGGGTCAGAGTGGGTTGGAAAGGTGACCAGACTCTAGCAGAGAGGCATGCTGGGAGCAGTTCTAGTGAAGCGTGCATAGAGGGCATGAAGGCACGCTCCACAGGAAGAAGGGAAGGCGGCTCAGCTGCCACTGGGACGGTTAACTGAGGGGACCTAGGATTCCCACTGGGACACTAAGTGGTCAGGGTGGCAGTCACTGGGAGAGGAGCTCAGGAGAAGCAAGGAGATCCATGAGGGTCAGGAGCTGAGGCACCACCGACCCCAACCTGTGAAAAATTTCTCCACCGAGCCAAGGTGGAGCTGTCACACATCCCTCTGAGGAAGGGAACAAAGATTTTGATGAATCCTAATAGTTCTGAGGACATTCACTGGTGGTTGTTTATTTATGATTCTAAAAGCTACTCCCCTCCTCCCCATCTAGAGTCACAGGAACCAAAAGTTGAGCTTTGTTGAACATCTCCTGGAAATCACCAACCATGATTGTGGCCACGCTCTCCCTCCATCTGACAGGCTCTCCTCTTGGTCCTAGGGAAATGGCAGTCTTGCCTAACGTATAGGAGTTTGGATGAATGTGTGTGTTGTAGACAGTTCCGCGATGCTGGGATAAACATCCAAACCAGACACAGTTTAGGGGAGGAGTGGGTTTATTTCAAGCTTACAGATCCAGGGAAGTTCCATCAATGTGGAAAAAGCTGGCTCCCTTTCATAAATCCAAGCAGAGAGAGGAACCACTAGCAGTCAGCAACACCAACAAGCAGAAGCAGGACCCCCCAGAGCTCAGACCTCTCTTACTCCTGAGGGATGGAATCAGATCCAGCCTAAGAGACACCTCCCTGGCAGATGGCAGGAGATCCGAGTTACAAGGGGAACATGCATTCAACTACCACAGTGTGTTTGCTCGCCCTGGTGCCCGGGTACATGTGGAGGGCAGGGGACAACCTTTGGGTGTCATTCCTGAGGCTATGTTGTTCCCATTGGCCTGGGACTGGCCAAGTAGGTAGACCAGCTGGCCGACAAGACTAAGCACATACTACCACACCTATTTGTTTTGTTTTTCTGGTTGTTTTTGTTGGTGGTGGTTTTGTTGTTGTTGTTGTTGTTGGGTTTTGTTGTCTGTTTGTTTGTTTTTGTTTTTAGTTTTTTGAGGTAGGGTCTCCCTCTAGCCCAGGCTGACCTGGAATTCACTATGTAGTCTCAGAGTCTCAGGCTGGCCTTGAACTCACAGCTATCCTCCTACTTCTGCCTCCCTGAGTGCTGGGATTAAAGGCATGCACCACCACACTGGACTGTGGTTACTCATATTTATTTTTGTTGTTGTTTTTTAATGTGGGATTCGGGTATCAAACTCAGGTCCTCATGCTGGCAAGGCTAACCCTTTGCCAGCTGAGCCATCTTCTGAAATCCAAGAGTTTGATTTTTTAAGTAATAAAGACTCCACTTTTCTTTCCCATAAGGTTATTTCTGCCAAACCACTTTAATCTGCTATTTTAATTTCAAGGTAAAAGGAATATTAAATTGGAACAAAAGATAGAAAAGGAACGTTCTCTGAGTCCTCAAGTGCCTGAAGTCTTGAAGTAAGCTTCAAGAAGTGTTCATTTTTTTAAATATTTTTATTATTCATTTATTTTTTATTTATTCATTTTCAAGCAGAGAGATGAGAGAATGAGAGAGAGAGAGAGAGAGAGAGAGAGAGAGAGAGAGAGAGAGAGAGACCACCAGGGCCACCACCTTATGGGTCTGGCTTATGTGGGTCCTGGGGAATTGAACCCGGGGCCTTAGGCACTGGAGGCAAGTGCCTTAACCGCTGAGCCAACTCTCCAGCCCAAGCAGTGTTCATTTTTCAATAAGCCTGTCGTGTTCACCCTAAAACAACTGTAAACACCCTGAGGGCAATTAGATTGTGTGTGCCAGTGAACCCCCATAACAGCTAGTGAGTGCCCTGTGTAGAAAAACCTCCCCAAAACAATGCCTGCTCTAAAATCAGATCCGCCCTCCTGGGTCTCTTACTTATATGTGTAACAGGGGAGCTGGGGATTAGAACTTAGATAATACCCAGCTACTTCCAATGCCCTCAGAACTTAAGGAGTACCCGAATTCTTGTCTATAAAGTTAAAGATGAAAATTATAGACCACCAGAGGATAAGGTATAGTGGGAGACTTTATTTAAAAGAAAATGGGGAGTTACAGAGAACTCCAGCCACCAGTGTGTGGAGAACATGTGGGAGAGGGTTTAGTAAAATCTGGGCTGTTCAGCCAAACAAGCAGAAGAAGGAAAGATAACAGAAGGCTCCCACCATGAGGAAAAAGGTTTATGTGGGAAAAATCCTAAGCCCTCCCCCACCAGGCTGTAAAGTAGGTGCTATTATATACTCAGTTTGTATACAGGACACTGGAGGCACAGAGGTTAAGTAATTTGTTCATGGTCAAGTACGTTCAGTAGAGCAGAGTTGTGACAAGAATGGAGATATTTCAGATCCAGAATTTAACTGTGGTGTGCCCGTGGGGGTGTGTGTGTGTGTGTGTGTATGTGTGTGTGTGTGTGTGTGTGTGTGTGTGTGTGTGTGTGTGTACGCATGCGCTAGAGTCATGCCTCAGATACCATCCGTCTTTTTGAGAAAGGGTTTCTCACTGGCCTACAGATCACCAATTAGGCTGGACTGACTGGTCTGTGAGTCCCTAGACATCCAAATATCTCCACCTCCCCAGTTCTGGGATTATAAGCATGAGCCACCATGCTGGCTTGGATTTGGGTTCTAGGAATTGAACTCAAGTTCTTATGCTTGCCTGTCAAGCCCTGTGCTGACAACCCTCTCCCCAGCCTCCAGAGTTCAACTTAACCAGAGTTCTGAGGAAACACAAAGGGAGGCAAAGAGGAGATACATGACAGACTATAGGTGAGGCAGAATATAGGAGGGGGGAAGGTCCTGATGGGAGGAAACCTTCCTCTTAGATAGCAGTCTACAAGATACGATCATCAATAAATGAAGAGGGGGACAGTCTGGACAGAAACACCCTATAGCTGATGGAACAAACTTAGTCCTAAAACCATGGGCTCAGGCTGGTGAATCCCAGCCCCAGAACTGGGCTATTCCCCACAGCGAGCTGTTGGTCAAAGAGACATGTGGACCATCACCAAAGCACTTGGTTGCCTACCTAGAGTTAAAAAGGTAAGACCCTATTGCCAAAGACACCACAGACTGTGTCAACAGGACGAGTCACTGTGCTGGAACTGAGAGGGTAGCCAGCTCTCTGCTGGCTTGACCTCATGGCACTGGAAGTGCTGTGGGAGCTCCCAGGAGATCATGGTCACCAACAGTGTGAACAGCAGGGGACACAGAAAACTACAAAACCAACCAGCCAGGCCAGGAATACACACCTGTGCAATAGTGGCACACATCTTGTGCAGGTAACCAACTGCTCTATGATTGGACCCGAGACCCACTCAGGGGAGAGAACTCACACGTGGTGTTGGGAACCAAGTTGGTATCCCATGGGCAGGAAGATTACAGACTCCAGAGAAAAACACCACTGCTCTCCAGATAACAACAGTGAGCATATGCACCCCAAAATCTCTCAATTAACTATGCATACACTCCCTTTAATCCAAGCTGCTCTCACTTTTGGTTGGAGAATCTGTTTTATTTTACAGATGGCAGAGACAACTGAAGAGATTCTTTTACTGCTAGTTTCTCAAATCTCTGTAGCTGAATTAAAATGTCCCTTGAATTTACCCATATATTTAATGAACCTTCTATGAAAGGAAATACCTACTCATATACACTTGGAACAGTCCAGATCTGAAAATGTCATTGGGTCATCTAACACCAATGTAGAAGAGACACATTCTTTTGACCAGGATGTGCAGTGACGTACTGAATGACCTTCAGCCCACTTGCACCAGCCTCCTTCCCAGTGTTATGATTTTATGCTTCAAGACCCTGCACTAATTTCACTTTCCCTGGGACCATCCCTGGACATTGGGCCATATTCTCCCTGAAGGAACTTATTCCTTGGGGGCATGGTCCAGCTAGCCTTGGATTATAATTGACTTTACGATTTATCTTCCCTACAGCCCAAATCTTTTCAATTTTGTGAACTCTTCCCAGCTTTCAGCAATGCCTTGCTCATAGCAAGACTTTCATAAATGTTTCACTGACTGATTATTTATCCATGATATGGGAAGTCTTAAAAGAGCTTTGTAATTAGATGGAAGCTATTTAGTTTCATTTGTTCTTTCCCTTTAAGGCACATTCAGAGAACAGACAAGAACCCGGGGCAGGAAGACCATTGTGACTCTGTTAGCAGAATAGATGAGACTCCTGAAACTTCATGGTCGCTCTTCCGCTTGCCAGTGGAGACCACCCACTCCTCCCTGAGGCAGAGCCTTGCTGTCCTTTCACTACAACTGGCCTTAAGCTGCTTGAGGACACTCACATCTGTTCAACATCCCCAAAGAGAGAAGCCCAAGAACCACTGTCAGTGAGTCCCTGGCAAGATGTGTTCTAGTCTGAAAAGATGTCAGATTAGTGGGCTTTATACCTGAAAGTAACAGTGGGTTTTCCAGAATGACCTTACATTATTTAACAAGCCTTCCCTGATCATTCTCTTTGAATGCTGTGTTTCACTTTAAAAACCACAGGTACAAGTGTTCTTCCTTCTCCCTCTGAGGACACCATCACCTGCAAAACGAGTTTTTCATGCACAAATCTTTTTCCAAACCTAGTGAGGAATCTGGGTTAAGCACAGTGCAAAATAAGTCTACTTTCCTAAGAGCATTTCTCAACTTCCAAACCTGAATAATTCACACTGTCTGGACCAGGCCATCACCACTGCAGAGGGATGACTTCTACTCAGCAGCATTAGCCTTGTCTGAACAGTCTCTTCCTGGCAGCAGAAAGCTTTGCTTTCTATCCATGTCAGAGCTCTGACTCAAGGTCAGGGTGATGACCACTGAACCTTAGATTAGGTTATTGTGAAATGGGAAATAGTACTTCCCAATGTGTTTGTCATCTACAAACTTCACACTCACGAATCATGCAATTAATTTATCAAACAATAACAACATAAATCTCACCATGTTTTAAGTCATGGTTTTGTGTTAGGGGCATAGGCTGTACACACCTACAACAAACAGCTTATTTAGTGACGGTATTTGGATCATATGTTTTGTCACATTCACTCAACAGACCTGAATTTTCAACATCTTAAGAGCTAGCATGGAAGGCTTTGGCTACCATTAGATAGAAATGCGAGAACCAAGACTCCAACATATCTGAAGGCCATCAAGATGGAAGAAAAAGGTGACAGATGCCCCTAGGGTTGGACAGAGTTGTGTGTCCCTGAAAAACAGACAATATTCACATGAGGACTCATTGCTAGAGAAGCCGAGGCATCTGCTTCCATGGCATCAAGCACAGAATGTCCGTGAGGAAGCACTTAGGAGGGGCAATAAAAGGAGATTTTTAAGGGTGGGTTTAAAGTGACCAAGAAAACTAATGATGAAAGAAAGAACCCATGTAAGTTTCATGTAGGTTAAAAAAAAAATCAGCTTGATAGTTTGAGGTGAAAAAAAAAGAAAAACTAGAAATTGAAGATGTCTACACACCTACCCATGTCATATACCTATAGAGAGCAAAACTTCTGTCTCTTTCAAAGAAAGCATCTGTCAGCAAAGGCCACTGACCTGCCTTTATCTAGCCAAATAGGTTGGAGGTGCAGGATAAACATGGAGCAGAGAGAAGCGATGGCTTTCCTGTCCCAGCCTCAGACAGGAGGGACGCATCCGAAGACAATCCTTGCATGCAAGAACCCAGCGTCTCTGAAGCCGGCTCATAGCCTTGGAACCTGACATCCTTCCTGGTTAATGTTGCCCCCATGATGCCACTGAGAACACCGTGGCCTTGCCGGAAACACTCTCTCCACACTTCCCTAGCCTGAATCACCATCTCTGATTTTCTGTTTCAGCATCTGCTTGCAGATAACACAATACATAATAGTTGGTTTTCCTGATAACACTTTCTTTATATGGGTTACAAATTCATTGGGAGGCCTGAGGAACCCAACTCCATCTTAACCTTCTGGAAGTAATCCCAAACTTCATCCTACCCACTGAGGGGGCTTCTGCTGCCCCACACTGAACCTGAGCAACAGAGAAACTGGAAATTGCCAAGAAAATGACCCCCAAAGCCATCGGGCTCTTGCCAGTGCTAACAGTAGCAATGTGGAACCCCTGCACTGTCAGGCAGAGCCCAAGGGACCTGGTCTACAGGACGGCAGAAGACTCAGCACTCCCAGTCGAAGACAGGCTCCACCTTGGGGTGCTAAGGTCTGCTCTCCCACTCCAAATCTCATCCAGAAGGCTGGCTCCCTGACTGTGCAGCTGAGGTGAACACACGTGGCCAAGAGAAGATACAGCTCTTTCAGTGAGGGTGGGCTCCCAAGGAAGAGGATGAGAGAGGACATGAAGGATGGAAAGAATTGAGGCCGAAGGCTACCCATGGTCCCCTGCCCCAAGGACTGAGCCAGACAGCCCACGGAGGAGGATATCCAGCTGATTGGGGATGGGGAAGTGGGGCATTGGGGAACTGGGGATAACAACTCATTGTTTGCCCATTAAATAATGTAACTCATTATGGACAATAAAAAAAAAATTGAGGCCGAGATAGAATACCCCTGCTTCAGCCACCTTATGCCTCAGCCTTAACTCATGAAGCAGGAGGAGTGATGCTAAAACACAGCTTGAAAATCCCTTTAGTGGTCACCATGCATCTTAGAATTAGGACCAATGGTCTTTAAAATGGAGAGATGGCTCTGCAATTAAAGATGCTTGCTTGCTGGCAAAAGCCTCCTGGCCCTGTTTGATACCCTAGCACCTATGTAAAGCCAGATGCAAAGTGTCACATGTGTCTGGGGTCCATTTGCATCAAGAGACCCTGGTGCACGCACGCACGCACACACACACACACACACACACACACACACACACACACACACGTGATCTTTTTAAAGATCAATGATCACTCTACGATCACTCGATAAGCCTCAGTTTCTGTTTTTACCAAAGTGGACATGATACTGTTCCATAGATATTTATATTTATGCTATATCCTCCCTGCCTGGCACTGGCTTATGCATTAAGTAGAGATCACACAGTGCCAGGGCCAGTGATACTTTTAGGCACTCAATAAAATGATTGCATTTCTTGGAAGGTCAGAAAAGAAATATATACATATAATCTTGACTCGACTATATTTCCTTTCTATCCAAGCAGGCCTAATATAATGTGAATATTTTTATAAGGAAAGGGAATGGAAGCGGTCTGGACCTTGATTGTGTGGGGATGATAAGACGCTATGAGACCTGTATGAGATGAGCTCATGTTTCTATATGTGACTTATACCTCAATAAACCTGATCCTGCAACTTTTCCAGGGAAAAGTAACTTTGGTTGTTTAAACCAGTCCCAAAGGTTTCTACTGTTTGCAACCAAGAGTCCTGAACAATATGCATCAACAGATGGATAGAGCACCAGGTACTTTCTCACTGCCGTGAACAAATGCCTGACCAGAAGCAGCTTAGGAAAGAGAAGAGTTCAGAGTGCCTTACAGTTTCAGGGGCTACAGTCCATCATAGCAGGGGGAGTGGGAAGCCAACATCACATTGTCATCACACACAGGTAAGAGAGAAAGAACCTCAAAGCCCACTCCCCAGTGATACACTTCCTTCAGCCAGGGTTGACCTTAGAAAGGTTCCACAGCCTTCCTCTACAGCCCCACCAGCTGGGGGTTATGTATTCAACATGAGCCCATGGGGATATTTTACATTCACATCCCAATAGGGAGATAAAGAGGATGTGAGGTATATGTATATATTCATACGCACCGGAGGAATACGATTCTTCCATTTGCAGTAACATGGATTAAGCCAGAAGTCATGGTGTTCAAGTGAAATATTCCAGGCACAGAAAGAGAAGTAGCACATAATCATTCACGTGTGGATGCCAGGAAGCTAGCCTCAAGAAGTAGAGAGCAGAGCAGTGTATGGAGGCTGAAAGGGATGGAGGGAAAAGGAAAGAGAGATTGGTCACTGGATACAGAGTTACGGTAGATCTTAAGACTAAATTCTGAAGTTCTCTCACACATAGGTGACTCTAGTTAGCAATATTTTCCTGAGTATTTCAAAATATCTGGAAGAAAATATCTAGAATATTCTCACTATAAAGAAATCGTAAACATATGAGGTGATGTTGCGGAAAGTCCTTTGATTATTACACAATGTATATGTTTTGAAACTTCATACAGTATCCCCCCATAATTATGTACAGTCATGATGTTGTAGACAGGTTTCTCGTTGCTGCACAGTAAATAACCTGACCAAAAGCTGCTTGTGGAAGAAAGGGTTTATTTTGGCTTATGGACTCGAGGGGAGGGAAAACAGTGGCATGAGCAGAGGGGTGGACATCACCTCCGCCACAGCACTGCAAACAATGGCAGGAAGGTATGCCAAACACTGGCAAGGGGAAGCTCATAAGCCCGCCTCCAGCAACACAGCTCCATCGAGGTTCTAATTCTAAAACTGCCATCAGCTGGGGATTGAGCATTCAGAATACATACATTTGTGGGAGACACCTGGATCAAACCATCACACATAATGTATCATTCAAAACAGGACCCTTAAATAGTACACATATCTGGCTTGTGTTGTGTTCTCTGGCTTCTATTTGGGTGATGGTTGTTGCTGTCATTTGTTTTCTGAAACCAAATCTCATGCACCCAACCTAGCCTTGAACTTGCTACTTGGCCAAGGCTAGCCTTGAATTCCTAATCCTCATGCCTTTACCTCCCAAGCGCTGGGATTACAGGCCTGTGCCACCATGCCTGGCTTTATGAGGTTCAATTATCATGTTCATTCATGATTACATGAATATATATACAAAAACCCTGGTACAACAATGCTGACTGTTCCAAAGCCTAAGAATATAAAGGAAATTAACTTGCAGATAATTGTTAATTAAGAGCAATCTTTCCATCCAGAGCAGCTTCCAGGGCAACAATTTACCCTCTCTACTCATCACAGTTTGAGCTTGATTCTTTTAGATACGTAGCTACATTCAGGAGCTAAACCACCCACAAGTGAGATCTCCTGTAGCCCAGGTTGCCCTCAAACTCTCACCCTGTAGCCAAGGATGATTTTGAACCCAGAGCCTTGGGTTTGTTGTGCCACACTCTACCTAGCCGCATCCTCAGCACGCCCATCCTTTTAAGATGCCTTTAATTGGAACAAAATAATCAAATTGCTTCAGCCAGTACTACATTAAAGTCAGCATGTGCCAACTAACTTAGGAGATGACTGGTTACTAGGAAAAAGAAAACCTTCCAACCAGGCATCACTTTTCTGGAGTCTGAACCTTGAACAGGGATTACTCCTCCAAGTACCCCATCATGCCCTCTCCTCTTCTCTCCTCTCCTTCAACATGGCTCCAAGTTCCTGTTCTTTCCCCATCAGCCTCATTTTCCCTCCATGAGGATTCTTTCAACTAAATCTGTTCCTTCCTGATCAAAGATCTTTGCTTTTTTGTTCAGGTATCCATGATTACAAGGATACAAGGTTGTGTGAAAATCAACTTATTAAGATACCTCCTCTTTCTACTCAGCTTCCTTGTGTCTGAGCTTTTGCCCACATCAAAGAGACTGAATGTTATCCACGTACCTTTCCCAAAAGGATGAAATTTAAGATTGGTGTGATGATGCACTCCTGTATATGTAGTATTTTGGAGTCTCAAAGATTTTGTTGTGAATGTAGTGGCCAATTTAAAAGTTCCGAGGTGGGGCTAGGGACGTGGCTTGTGGCTCAGTTGATGGAGTGATTCCCTAGCATACATATAACCCTGGGCTCCATCCCCAGCACCTCATAAAATCTGCTGTGATGGTCACACCTCTCACACCTCTCATCTTAGCCCTGGGGAGGCAGAAACAAGAGGATCCCAGAGCTCACTAGTCTAGCCCAATTACTGAGCTCCAGGGTCAGTGAGAGACCCCACTTGCAAAGTAAGATGGAGAACAATCGAGGGAAGACTACCAACATTGATCGGTGTCCTCCAGACACATGCACACACAGAGACACACGTATGTGCACCCATACACAGGAGCACACACGCACACACACAGTTCTGGGAATGCTAATGGAATCTCATGGTGGGGAAATCTGGTTACACAAGTACCAGCCTAGTAAAACACTGCCCTCAAATCACGTGCCCTTCCCCACTGAGCTCACTCAGATGGTGGCGAGGAGGAGGATGCCAGTCATCACAGTGCCACTGCTATTTCATTATCAGTGTAAGGGTTTTCCAGCCACTCACCTGCCTCTCATCGGATGCTCCCAGTGGTCAGGTATTATTATCCCCAATTACAGATGAAGCAGTGAAGAAACAGTCGGGTTAATGATTTGTCCAAGGTTACGTGGCTAATGGACCTGTGCTGAAGGCTCAGACGGTCTCGGAGCTCTTACACTTGACCTATACAAAACAGCTCAAGGATGGTGGGGAGGGAAATCAAGGAATCGTCTGTGTTCTGCAGAAATGCAAATAGAATGTTCTCTGAGCATTCACAGCCCCAAAACTTTGAAATGTTAAAGCCAAAGTCTCCAACTCATAAAATTCTCAGTGCAGAGAACAGGCTGCGCTGACACCTTCAAAGTGGAACAGCAGTGAATGGAATGCCACGAGAGAAGACGATGAAAGCTAACTGTGCCACTTCAGATGGCATCGTCGGGTCGTGCATTAACAGCCACAATTAAATAGCTGGCTTATCAACACTGTGTCCAGACACATCCTGCAAGAGTCTTTGTAGTTTCCATCCCACATTTTTAAAAGCTCTGAAATCAAATTTCAGAGGCTGTAGAAAGATGATTAAGACTTTGTCTGGTTATCTGGTAGCTGGGAAGGGAAAAAGCCTTCACTCCCCTGGTCCAAACACCATGCCTCCTGGTTTCAGAGACTAGTTTGGTGGGCAAAGTACTTGCCATGCAAACATGAAGAGCTGGTTTTGGATTCCCGTAATCCATATGAAAACCAGGCATGGCACATGCCTATAATCCCAGTGCTGTAGAAGCAGAGACAGGAGGGTCCCCAGGACTTGCTGGCCAGCTTGTCCAGCTGAGTCAGTGAGCTCCAGGTTCAGTGAGAGACCCTATCTCAAGAAATAAGGTGGAGCTTGATCAAGAAAGACACCAAACATTAACCTCTGACCTCCGCATGCATGCATTCACATGTACACACAGAGAAAGCCTCCAGTTTTCAAACTTCAGTTTGAAGCATATGCTAGGTAGAGGTAAATTTCCTGAAGATGAGATTCTAAAACAAAACAAAACAAAACAAAAACCACACTTCTATTTAAATTCAAGCTGCACCCATTGCCCTCACCAAAACCTTGCAGGGAAGCCATCAGTGCAGGAGTGCAGGCATTTTTCACTTCGGGAAGAAAATCTCCCAGTGTGAGCTGACCCGAGGCTCCTGGAATCCAGGAATGGATGGAGCATTGATCCGCTTGATGGAGCCGCCTTGCAGTGTGTGCAGTCAGCATTCGGTGGGTCCCCGGGAGCTTTAAGTGAATATTCCAGAATCCCTTCTTCCTTTGAGGCCTTTTCTTCTCTTTTTTTGATCTTGTTTCTTGCCCAGTGTCCCAGTGAAATTTTAGTTCTAACCTTTCTTATCAGGAATTACCAAGAGTGGAGGAATGAAGACATATGGGTGATAACAAAAGAAAAATCTGAGGCTGGAGAGATTGCCCAGTGGTTACGGTGCTTGCCTGTAAAGCCCACTGACCCAGGTTCTATTCCCCAGTACCCAATAAAGACAGATGCACAAAGTTTGCAGCAGCTAGAGGCCCTGGTGCACCCATTCTCTTCCTCTCTAAATAAATATGCTTTAAGCCCAGCATGGTGGTACACACCTTTAATTCCAGCACTCAGGAGGCAGAGGTAGAAGGATTACTGTGAGTTTGAGGTCACCCTGAGACTACCAGCTTGGGCTACAGTGAGACCCTACCTTGAAAAAACAAAAAGAAAGAAAGAAAGAAGGAAGGAAGGAAGGAAGGAAGGAAGGAAGGAAGGAAGGAAGGAAGGAAGGAAGGAAGAAAGAAAGAAAGAAAGAAAGAAAGAAAGAAAGAAAGAAAGAAAGAAAGAAAGAAAGAAAGAAAGAAAGAAAGAAAGAAAGAAAGAAAGAAAGAAAGAAAGGAGGGAGGGAGAAAGAGAGGGAGGAAGGAATGAAGGAAGGAACGAAGGAAGGAATGAAGGAACAAAGGAACGAAGGAAGGAAATTGAAAATGCAGAGGCATGGGAAAGAGCACTGAGAGATGCACTTGAGGTCTTCCTTTTGGCAGACTGGCTTCTCCATCACAGCGAGGCTCAGAATCCAGAGAACTCTCCACCTCCACGGAGCACGAGGACTCTGGGAGGGTCCTGAGTGCAAGGAGCTTGTTACTCTCAAACCAGCCTAGGAGTGGTAGGCTGGGGATTGCTCAGTGGTTAAAGGTGCTTGCTTGCAAAGCCTGACAGCCCAGTTCGCTTTCCCAGTACGCACATCAAGCCAGAGGCACAAAGTGATGGATGTTTCTGAAGTTTATTTGCAATGTCAAGAGGCCCTGGCATGCCTACATTCTCTCTCCCCACCCCCTTGCAAATAAATAAAAGTTTTTTTTTAAAGAAAACCAGCCTGGGGGGAGCTGTCACTTATGTCATATTCCACGGGGTTCCAGACATCTCCTGTATTCTCCACCTAGCTCTTAGAGGGACCCAGAGAGTTGTTGACCATGAGTTCTTCATCATCAACTGCCATGATAGTAATTCTATACCAAGAAAACTCGGGTTGTTCAAACTGCTCAGGAAAACCCTGAGAGGGTTAAGACACTGGAAAGTACCATGCACGTGAGAAAGAACTGAAGAGGAATGAAGGATATTCATCGTCTCTAGTATTGGGCCAACTACAGCTGTTTCTAGTGAGCAGAATGCCCGGAATGCATGACTTCTGGGAGAACGGGGAAACATTCAGCAAGAGACACC